>JBAHVR010000128.1:82500-125000 GCA_036898135.1 Oncomelania hupensis
TATATTTTTAAAGATTACTATTCATATTTATATTGTATAGAGGTTTGTAACCACTGCTCATTTTGGGAGCTGGTGAAGTAGATGTCAACACCATGACCATCACCTTCAATTCAGATGTGACAGATGCCGCCACTGAGGTCTTGGCAAGCACCGGCCAAAGAAGAAACCGTGGATCACACCTGAACTTTTGGACCTGTGTGACCAACGAAGGAGGAGAAGCGATGATTGGCGCCCTCACCCTTATCTGTAACAAGACCTGGCAGAGTGGGGAGTGGCCTACACCATGGACCCAGTCGCTTGTCAACACTCTTAAAAAAAGGTAACCTTCAGGAGTGTGAAAATTACCGCACCATTAGCCTCATCAGCCATCCCAGCAAGATCCTCCTGAAAATCATACTCAACAGGTTGAAACCCTGAGCTGAACAAATCATAGCGGAAGAACAAGCAGGATTAAGGGCAGGGCGAAGTACCCCTGAACAGATATTCAACCTCAGAATAATCTGCGAGAAATACCCACAGCACCAATAACATCTCTATCATGTGTTTGTAGACTTCAAGAAAGCGTTTGACCGAGTCTGAAATGCAACTCTGTGGGCAACTATGAGAGTTTATAACATCAGCTATAAATTTATTGAAGTCATCAAAAGCCTGTATGACAAGGTTACCAGTGCAGTCCTCCACAACAGCGCCATCGGAAACTGGTTCATAACAATAATCGGTGTGCGTCAATTATGCCTACTCTCTCCAACACTCTTCGACATCTTCCCAGAGCGCATCATGTCAGATGCCCTTGTAGATCACGAAGGCACAATCCACATAGGGAGTAGAGCAATCTCCGACCTCCGTTTTGCGGATGACATTGATGGATTGGCTGGAGAGGAACAAGAGCTTGAACAGCTGGTACAGAGACTCGACACCACCTCCAAAGCCTATGGAATGGAAATAAGTGCAGAGAAGACCAAAATGATGACCAGCAACACCAATGGCATCAACAAGGACATCAAAGTCCAAGGCCAATTCCTCAACACAGTGCATAGCTTCAAATATTTAGGAGCCATTGTATCAGACAATGGGTCCCGACAAGAAGTCCTCTCCAGGATCGCACAAACAACGGCTGCCCTGCCAAGGCTGAATCCCATTTGGAAAGACAGGACCATAAGTCTACTCTCCAAAGTAAAGCTGCTGCGCTATCTTATCTTGTCCATATTCCTATACGCTTGCGAAACATGGACCCTCTCATCCGATCTACAACAAAGAAAACCAACCATAGAGATGAGGTGCTATAGAAAACTTTTGGGCATTTTCTTTAACCAGCACATCACCAACGACGAAATCCGACGGACCATCACACAAGCCATTGGACAACATGATGACATGCTCACAGTGGTGACGAAATGTAAACTCCGATGGTATGGCCACGTCACAAGAGCAACAGGCCTAGCAAAGACCATCCTGCAAGGCACGGTGCAAAGAAGCAGAAGGAGAGGGAGACACAAAAAATGTGGGAGGACAACATTCGAGAATGGACTGGCTTGACACTGAACGAAGTCATAAGGGTTGCTGAGAACAGAGAAAGATGGAGTACGCTGGTTAAACGATCATCTGTGGTGCCCCTACGACCTCAGAGTTACGGGATAGGATAGGATAGGATAGAACAAACGAAGAGAAATGAAAAAGAACAGAGAGCTAATACCTACCGAAAAATCAACAATGACATCCGAAAAGGCATGCACAGAGCAAATGAGAATTGGATAGAAAGTCCGTGCCAGAAAATAGAGAACAGTCTGAACAAGAACAGTAGCAAGAATGCCTACCAGACTGTGAAGCGGCTGACAAGTGTTAAACAACCCAAAGTCTCCACGATCCAAAGCAAGTGTGGCTTGTTCCTTACAAAAGAACAAGAAATCTGGGATAGATGGAGAGAGTATTGCTCCGACCTTTACAACCACACACCAAATGCAGACACATCATGATGTCCCCAGAACAGAGAAGAAGAAGAAATCTTCCCAATTCTCCGAGAAAAAGTTGAGGCAGCAGAGTAGACAACAAATCCGCAGAATTGTTTCAAGCAGGAGGAGGACCGATGATTGACAAATCATAGCTGAAGAACAAGCAGGATTCAGGGCAGGGCGAAGTACCCCTGAGCAAATGTCCAACCTCATAATAATCTGCGAGAAAAACCTATAACACCAACAACATCTATATCATGTGTTTGCAAACTTCAAGAAAGTGTTTCACCGAGTCTGGCATGTAGCTCTGTGGGCAACCACCAGAGTGTACAACATCAGCCATAACATTATTGAAGTTATCAAAAGCCTGTATGACAAGGTTACCAGTGCAGTCCTCCACAACAGCGCCATCGGAGACTGGTTCAGAACAACAATCGGCGTGCGTCAAGGATGCCTACTCTCTCCAACACCTCTTCAACATCTTCCTGGAGCGCATCATGTCAGATGCCCTTGCAGATCACGAAGGCACAGTCAGCATAGGGGGAAGAGCAATCTCCAACCTCCATTTTGATAATGACATTGATGGATTGGCTGGAGAGGAACAAGAACTTGAACATCTGGTACAGAGACTCGACACCACCTCCAAAGCCTATGGAATGAAAATAAGTGCAGAGAAGACCAAAATGATGACAACAACACTGTGACGGGTTTTTTTTATTGTTGCTGGGCTCTGCACAATGGACTGCTATTACCCACACGTCTTAGTCAATGGGGATCGCTAGTAATCTCCCTTTGACTTCACTTAATACATTTATTTGTTTAGCTCGGTCTGTGTTTAGGCTGGGGTACAGAGATAGATAGAAAAATGGTAAAAGATCACTGTCACACAAGCTTTCACACGGCTATGAACCATATGTAGTCCAGCCACTTGATAACAGTAAAAATCACACATTTATTTCCTCTACTCTATACACGATCTTCGAAGTACGAATCTAACTTAAAAGTTCAATTGTCAATGCGAATGGTTTGCTCGCTGATAGTCTAGGCAGCTACTTTTTCATCATAGGGCACTGACTACTTTCTGCCTTATGGGTCAGCGTTTTTGAAGAGTGGACTACTGTGGTCCTGTTTATACAGAGTTTTAGTGCACTTAGCGAAGATGCACTTAACTTCGTTGTTGCAGCGCTGCGTTGAGGTCGCTTCCGGGACAATCTGTGTTGTCGTGGCTTGTGTTCGACGGGTGGGCTATCTGCGCACAATGCTGTAGATGCCTCGGCAGCCAACTCTAAGCGTCGATTAGGTTCTGTCCTTTGCTGAGTTGGGCTCACGATATACCGCCTGCTCGTCTGCTTGACAATGTCAGGCCGTGGCTACTTGATTGAATTCGGATATTCAACAAGTACTGCTGTCTAATCTTCTCGGGAGATATTCTGTCAGAGAGTACTGTGTACTCCTCAGCTTTTCAAACTCGACTGACGTTCTCTCTCAGTGCTTGAATCGGCCAGAACTGGTTCTAACTAACCTTAGCTGTGTTCTGGTTGGCTGAAAAAATCTAAGTGGATGTAAAATTCGAAACACCATCGTAGGCTGTGATGATGTCACTAACTGTGCTTGTATTAAGCTACAACTGTGTTACGCATGATCACTTCTGTCGTCTTCTAGAGACTACAGTAACCTTCTAAGTTTTACTACTGACCTAACAAGCAAAAACTCAAAGTGTGCAGGGTAAACAGGTCCTCTTGTTACAAACACCAATGGCATCAACACAGACATCAAAGTCCAAGGCCAATCCCTCAACACAGTGCATAGCTTCAAATATTTAGGAGCCATTGTATCAGACAATGAGTCCCGACAAGAAGTCCTTTCCAAGATCGCACAAACAATTGCTGCCCTGACAAGGTTGAAGCCCATTTGGAAAGACAAGACCATAAGTCTATTCTCCAAAGTAAGGCTGCTGCGCTCCCTTATCATATTCATCTTCTTACATGTATACGCTTGCGAAACATGGACCCTCACAGAAGATCTACAACGAAGAATACAAACATGGAGATGAGGTACTAAAGAGGACTTTTGGGTATTTCCTATACCCAGCACATCACTAACGACGAAATTCGACAGACCATCACACAAACCACTGGACAACACGATGACATGCTCACAGTGGTGAAGAAACGAAAACTCCGATGGTATGACCACGTCACCATAGCATCAGGCCTTGCAAAGACCATCCTGCAAGGCACAGTGCAAGGAAAAGAAAGAAAGAAAGAGATTTCTTTTACATAGTGTACTTACAAGCTTCTCAAGACGCTGGCCCGTAATATCCAGCAATCACACAATAGTTTTCTGAAGTCAGGATTCGAACCCACGTCGCCCAAGACGCACTCACACAAGTCGTGCGCTCTGACCACTGAGCTATCCCTGGAAGGAGACAGAAGAAGAGGGAGACCGAAAAAGAGGTGGTTTGACAGCAATCGAGAATGGACTGGCTTGACACTGAGCGAAGCCATGGTGGTTGCTGAAGACAGGGAAAGATGGAGTACGCTGGTTAAACGATCATATCGAGTTACGGGATAGGATAGGATTGGATTCACGTGTATGCATATTTATACAGAAATTCACTTCCACCAAACGTTTTAACCTGCTCTACACGAAAATGTTTTAATAGTTAACTATTGCAGTATTAGACATTATTGAAGCGGTTGGCTCTTTTAATTTCTGAAGACTTTTTTTTTTACTAATATAAAACTTCATGCATAGAAAACCCGTTTAATCGAGTGTTTTGTCTCCTTTTAACTCTTAGCTCTGTCTCGTTTTCCGGTAACATTTTGCGGTTTCAATATTGAGTTCAGATTTTCACAGTTTTCATCAAATACGTACTTTCAAATGTATTTGTCAGATGCGTTATTGGATAATTTAGAATGTTTTATGTAAACGCAAGTAGGCATACATTTCTAAATAAGGATCTTCCTCCAGAACAATGTCATCACCCAGAGTATTTAAATTTACGGGTTTTATCACTCATAACCATATACATTTTCAAATGAATCTGTAATACTTAAGATTGTGCGCCTCCAGACGTATTAAAAAGAGTATAACATTTTAAGGGTAGGGGGTAATGAGTGTAGAGAGAGATGCAACTTCATGTCAAAATCAGTTTTTCTTTCCGTTAAAAAAAATCAACATAATAGAATACTAAAAACTGTTGCTAGAGAGGAGCAACCATTAATCACAACCGACCCGAACACAATTCAAACAGGTCAGATTTCGGAAGGAGCTCCTCTAGTTTTTTGCTGTCCCTGATGAAAAATTAATCAAAATAATCACAGATTCAACATTCGAGTCATCAGAAATTATATCATTTTTTGTGCTGAAAACAAATTTGCCTGGCATTGTTCAGTTACCTGAAGTTATATTGTTTTTAGGTAATTGAAAATGTAACACGACCTTGAAAATAAAATTAATCATTTTGAAAATGAAAACAGAAACACGTGAATAATAATAATACTAATAATAATACTACTACTACTACTACTACTACTACTACTACTAATAATAATAATAATAATAATAATAATAATAATAATAATAATAACAATTATTATTATTATTATTATTATTATTATTATTATTATTATTATTATTATTATTATTATTATTATTATTATTATTATTAATTCAAATATTCGCCGATTTCATTTTAATGTCATAATATGCCTGGTGCTAGTGACGACTCTAATAAACTTAAAGCGCGAACGTTGTTCCTGGTGATAAGTTTCAATGTACCAGTAACCCCAAAATCTGAATCACTGTCGCTAAAAGAATAATCCGCGGGCTTAAACGGATCACACAAAAAAACTGCTGCAACGACACGTTTGGGCCATGTAAATTATGTGTTAGGTACAAAGGAGGTCGCGGTGGCCGAGTGGTTAGAGCGTTGGCTTGCGGATCTGAAGGTCCCGAGTTCGAGCCCAGACCGAGGCATTGTGTTGTGTCTATGGGAAAGACACTTTACTCCCGTTTCCTAATCCTTCGGATGAGAGTATAAACCGAGGTCTAGTCTGTGTCGCATGCATTCCATCATAACGGACTTTAAAGATCCTGACGCTCATGTCCCTGGACGGGTGAGTGCCGGTGACAAGAACACACCCAGCATGTACCTTGGGTAAAACGCATCAGTTGGGGCTGCTGTAATTTCACCTCGGTGATAATAAAGTTATCAAAATAAAATAAAATAAATCACGGAATTGCAAACCAGGTTTCTATACTGATCATGTTTCCCGATAAACAAATTTGATACTGTTCCTTCCAAAATCTATTTGGGGTGACATGAGGGATGCAATCGCAGAGTTTTCGTCACTTTGTCTGTTGCTGTTGTCAGGAGGTGTGAAATGTTCGGCACCGTCCATGTTTTGACATCACCCGTCCAGTTCTTTCTTTGCCTTCCTCTTCGCCAGTGCGTGACACCTTTGCAAAAAAAAAAAAAAAAAAAAAAAAAAAAAAAAAAAACCAACTATCCTGCAAGGAACATTGGACGGAGGCAGGCAGAGAGGACAATAAAGAAAGAAATTATGTGAAAACATGGACGGCGATAGACCCGCCTCGCCTCCTGACAATAGCTTCAGACCGATCGAAGGGGCGACAACTCTCTTCGTCGTTATCCCTCATTTTTCCCCAACAGCCTGTCCGGCTGCACCTGTCTCTTTCCACTGTACCTTGCATAATGGTTTTTGCAAGACTTTGGTGACCAAAACCACACAGGTTTTCTCCTTTTCACGATGGCAGGGAGTGGTTCCTGAGGGCCCGGAAGTGACGTGACCAGGTTCCTGAGGTACTCGTTGACCTTGTGTTCGCACCCACACATTTGCAGCACTTCACTTCAAAGACCTGAATACGTTTTTTTCAGGTCCTGCTGTCTAGGTCCAGCTCTCGCAACCGTACAGTAACACGGACAGCACCAAAGCCCTGAGAAGTCTTATCTTCGTGCAGAAACCCATTTCCTTGCTCTGCCAGACCTTACTACTCAAAATAATTAAAGGGCCACTCTCATATTTCATTTAGTTTAATTATTTTTTGCTGCTATCAATAATATCGCTTCTATTGCTTATTTCAAAACTTATCCTGTACAGCAACATTCAAGACAATCTTATTCTGACAAGTAATCACATGTGTGAGTTTTGAACTTTCTGCACTGAATTAAAAAACAAACCCAATTTGTACACAAAAAATGACCATAATTTACTGTTGTCTTGGTAATAAAGCAAATTTTTCAACATTAAAAAGTGATTTGCACGCGAAAGGCTTGCATTTTGTGAGTTCAGTTCAACAATCGGCGCTTTTTTCTGGGTATAAATGGCAGCGCTTTTGCTGCATTTCTAACCATGCCCCCAAGGCGACGATTGACTGATGCGGATAGAGGCAGAGCTATTGCATGGCTTCAGGAAGGGGTGGGGGTGAGAGAAGTTGGCAGGCGGCTGGGAGTGTCCCACTCCGTTGTCCAAAGGCTGCGGGAGCGCTTTAACAACACTGGAAGCGTCCTACAACAAAGAAGGTCCGGACGCCCCCGCGTTACCACTGCAAGACAAGACCATTTCATCACCCTGTCAGCTCTGAGGATGAGGTCCGCTACAGCAAACACCATCAGAAGACAGCTTCACGCAGCCAACAATGTTAACGTCAGCGACCAGACAATTCGCAACCGTCTACACGAGGCAAACCTGCGATCAAGACGACCAGCAGTACGGCCTTTGCTCACCCCAGCTCACCGTGCAGCGCGTTTGACCTGGGCTCGGCGTCATTTGGTGTGGACTTGGCAACATTGGTCAAGGGTGCTCTTTACAGACGAGTCTCGGTTCTCCTTGTCTTTCAACGACCGTCGAGTGAATGTTTGGAGGTGTCCACGGGAGCGTTTTGCTGATGCGACGGTGCGCGAGCATGACCGCTTTGGTGGTGGATCTGTCATGATGTGGGGTGGCTTCGCATTAAACTTCAGAACACCCCTGCTCCAAATTCATGGCAACTTAAACGGTATTGGCTACAGGGATGACGTCCTACAACCTAGGGTTCTCCCAGCTCTGCGGGCCATTGGGGAAGGTGCCATACTACAGGACGATAATGCCAGACCCCACCTAGCGCGTATCGTCAATGACTTCCTGCAGCAATAGCACGTCATAAGGATGGATTGGCCGGCTCGATCACCCGATTTGAACCCCATAGAACATCTGTGGGATGTCTTGGGTCGACAGAAACGGGCAAACCTCCCTCCAGGAGCTAACCTTGACGTTCTGGCCCAAGTTCTCCAGCAAGAGTGGTGGTTTGCCATCCCAGGAAACATCCTCCATAATCTGATACGGTCCATGAGACAACGATGCCAAGACTGCATTGATGCAAACGGTGGCCACACCCGATACTGACTCTATAGATTTTTGGTTTCTGAAGTTTTGATTTTGTAAATGAGGGGTATGTCCAGTTAAATAGAATTTACTCGAATTTTAAGCGACTGATATCTCAAATCTTTTTTGTTATTGATGCAGAAATGATTGCAATAAAATATGATGAACTAATAAATTGAATTCGTGTTTCTGATTTAAAGAGAGACCCACGTGTCCAAGTGACCCTTGTATTATTTTGAGTAGAATATTACACTATCTTCTTCTTCGCTAGACCAGTCACCTACCTTTTTTCTTGACTCTTCCGGGACAAAACTCCTCATTTGTGTGTGATGTCTGTTGGATCAGCTTGGGAATATTGGACGCTTTCTGCCAGGTGGTCACTGGGCTTCCTATGATGTTATTATTTGGCAATGTAGGCATTTTACATGTATGAGTTTTGTTGATTTTTTTTATAATGATGTTTATATTCTATTTTGTTTTTGTAAACGGGGGTTCGATAAGTATAGCCTCAGCGTCCCCTGCTTTGGATGTCTTTATTGTAAAGTAACCGGCTGGTGGAGTGCTTTCAGTGTTACCACTAGCGTTGTTTCGGCAGATCTTTATTGCGGATCAAGGGCGAGTCCTCTTTCAGCGAAGGTGTGGTCATTTTGTGGTCCTGATTCGGCTCTTTGCAGTCCGCTGGACCCTGTAAGCAATGAATAACTAACTAACTATTCTCTCTCTCTCTCTCTCTCTCTCTCTCTCTCTCTCTCTCTCTCTCTCTCTCTCTCTCTCTCTCTTCTCCTCTCATTTCTCTTCGCTCTCTCTGTTTCTCTCTTTCTCTTTCTTTTTTCTCTCTCTCCCTTTTTTCTCTCATTCTTTCTCTCATCTCCTCTCTCTCTGTCTTTCTTTCTCTCTGTCTGCCTGTCTGCCTCTCTCTCTCTGCTCACATACCAAAAATAAGACTGCTCAGCATCTCACATCCTCACTACCTATCTTTGCTCATTTTTGTGTCTGTGCGTGTGTGCGTGCTTGTGTGTACGGTCGCGCGCGCACCTGTGTGTGTGATCTTGAAACAAACATTTATCATCTGTACTGACTTTAATTTGAATAATCTCTATGTAACCTCCAACCCTCTTCAACATCTTCCTAGAGCGCATCATGTCAGATGCCGTTGCAGATCAGCATCCCAAACTGCTTTAAATGAAATACGCATTACATACATAATTTATTTATTTATTTATTTATTTAATTTAAAGTCTATTCACATTTGTGATATTAGACAACATATTGAATTATAAACAAAATGCATTTAACAAAACATATGATGATTATTATTTTTAAATAATAACATTAATAATGTTTTTTTTTTAATTTAACACACCCACACACCCACACACACACACACACCCACACCCACACACCATTAAAAAAAATAGAAAAGGTCTATTTTGCATATTTGACTTCATACAATGAGTCATAATTTGCTGTGATGAGGTTATGATCAAGTTATCAATATAATTGCTGTTGTTGTTATTGTAATTATTATTATTATTATTATTATTATTATTATTATTATTATTATTATTATTATTATTATTATTATTATTATTATTATTATTGTTAGTATAATTATTATCATGGAAAAAGAAGTAAAAATTCAAAACAAGAGGGGGGGGCGGCCCCCCCCCCCCCCCAAAAAAAAAAAAAATCTTCCGAATATAAAGAATTTAACAAAATAATTTAAAGGATGTCATGCACCGGAGCCTTTTGAGGATACAAGCGCATGCTTATATCGTTATAATTTTTTTTTAAGTTTCTTATAATAAATGACCTACTGGAGAATATAATAACGCTTTAGATATTTCTACGAATGATTTTAAGTCTAAATCTTGGATATTGCTCAAAGCAATGTATTTGTTTGGTAAGTATCTTTTTAGGTCATTGCATTGTACTAGCAAATGTTGAATTGTTAAATTTTCATTACAAATGCAAGTTATGTTTTTGCTAAATTTTGTTTTCCAGGAATTTAAATATAATCTATATGCTAAACTATAGATTTGTCTAGAGACCCCTAACATGCTAGTCAAACATGATTTTGTTTGTCTTTCCTTAAGATTTTTTGTAATTATACAGTACATTTCTTTAATTGACAATCCGATATCAATTTTTATGGCATTGACATTAGTTGCTCCTCGTTTTGCTGCTCTGTCTGCTAGATCATTATGTAAGATGCCACAATGTGAAGGCATCCAACACATATTTATATGTATTCCTCTGTTTTTTATAGAATGAATCAGGTATTTTATTTCAAATATGATATCACCTCTATCATTATTTTTATCAGAGTTTAACGCATACAACACCGATTGTGAATCAACACATATGAGAAGACCATATAAGTCTAGCGGCATATTACTCAATGTATAAAGAGACATTACATACATAATCCGCTCTACTTTGTACAAGATTAGGTAATCTGTAAATTTTCTAGGTAATTTGTACTGAATGATGTATGTTCTGTGGTCTGCAATAACAGTTAAGCTAGGAAGAAAATTGTATGATTATCTTGGTATTGAGTTGTTTTGCTACTTATTATAATAATTTTAAAAAAGTTATTGTTCTTCCAAAGGCGATTGTATGCGTATATGTATATGTGTATGTACGTATGCATAGGTGTCTCTGTGTGTGTGTGTGTGTGTGTGTTGGGGAGAGTGTTTTTGTCGTTGGGGAGGGAAGCGTTTGGGACATCCCTTTCTCTAGTCCAGATTAATGATGGCTGTGTCTATCTCCTCTCCTTTGCTGCATGCTTTACGTTCCCCGGTTCTAAACAGATCCAGGAACCCATTCACTGCTGAGTGGATCGGGGTGTGTCGTTTGGGGTGGATGCCTTTCAAGCACGCTCACCCATCCAAGTATTAACTTGTCCAAACGTTGCGTAACAGTGAAACATTGTTAGAGTGTGCCCAATCCACTACACTACTGCTTTCGTTGGTGTTTTTGTTTTTTTTGTACTTTGAGAATAAATCCGGAATGTTACCGAGTGCTGAGAGAAAGAGAGACAGACAGACAGAAAGACAGACAGTCAGACAGAAACAGACAGACAGACAGAGACAGACTTACACACACACGTATACACACATACACAATTAGAGAGGGGGAACATATATAATTCAAAATGGAGACATTCACAGAGGACATCTAAATGGTTAAAACCGTTCACTGTTATAGGTAGTTTCTGCCAGTTACTTGAGGGAGGTTTTAAGGTTCCTTGTTCTTCTCCTCTCAGCCTGAAGGAAACTTCAGTCAAAAAATCCTTATGGCCTTGAAAAAGGGAGGTGTTGGGAGTGGATTAAGGAGGGATAAAAAAAATGGCTGTAAGATGAAGTAAAGAAGAAGGGGGCGGGGTGGAAGAATGGAGTGGGTACGAAGAAAATAGGCGACAGGAATGGAAAGTTTAGTTTGGGGAAAAAGTTGTCGACGTGATGAACGTAATAGTCGATCGGTGTTACTCTGGGGAACAAAGCCTCATGTATTGAAAACTGGGCAGCGCATGCTTTAAATCTTTCACAATAGATAGTGTGATCATAGAAGAGTTTATAAAATCGAAGTATTGAGGAGAAAGTTCCCTTCGTTTAAACAATGATTTGAAATACTCAAATTAAAGAGGGTAAAGAGAAACTTCACACTTAGCGCTATGATGTTCCAGCAGATGTGCTTTAAATTTCAAATTAAAAGTCCCGGGTACTTAAACGTTTAAGCGTAGAATTTCTAATTTCTAATTTCCATTGAGACGAATCTGCTCGGGGATGTTCAGCAAATGTTAATCTTGAAGACGTTGTTTTAGCTGTTTTCAATTTAGTAACGAGACACTGGCGGTATAATTATATTGGGACCTTTCTGAGAATCACTGACATCACCTACAAATAACCTGTTATGTCAATCAATTAAATAACCTGTTTACTTGTGATAAGTGTTTCGTAAAAGTTCAATGGATAAAATAGAAACTCATATTAAACTTTAAATAGTATAGCCTATGTGTATATAGTTTGCTTGATTGTTTTGTTGACCGACTACCCTTGAAAGAATTTAGGACATCTTTGTAGTACCCAAAACACACATAATTAGTCTAAAATCTTCATCCCTAATATAAAAATAAGTTTCAAAGTTTCTCTCTTTCTCTCTACTCTGTAAATGTTCTAATAAATTATTCGAAAATTATTAAGCCTACTTCAAAAAAGGTTACAGAGTGTATGTGTATGCATTAGTGCGTGTATTTCCTCTGTATGCGAATGATCATGTACATTTTTAGACAATGAACTTCTGTGTGTATGTGCATGTGTGTGTGCATTGATGTATGTATGAATATGCCAGTGCGTTCATATATGTGGGTTCGCGCTGTGGCTTGTTTTGAATGATGTTTAAGTTATTTATTTCGTTAGTTAGTTAGTTATTGTTTTCTTGTTTTATTTATTTATTTATTTATTTGTACTGACATCGTGGAAACTGTTCAAAGTGATTGCATATAACTGCATCTACAATTAAACTCGCAGAAAGTCCAAAAAAAAACGTTAAATGCACACACCCACAAGGAAAAAGGACAAACTCATTGCGGCTGATACCCATAGCCAAAAGCTGACATATTGTGGTGTTACCAAGCATTGCTGCGGCACATACCATAAACATTTTTGGGTGACTTAAGGAATTGATTAAATGTGATCAAACTATATCAATAGTGATTCAACAATTCATGAAATATCTTCTGATTACTTTCCAGTTGTCCGCAGCTTTGTCCGAAAGCTTGGTACTGGCACAATTAAAGTGTGTTATTGCTGCACTGCTGGTACATTTTTGCTATTTTCTTGGTACAGTATAACTATATGAAAATGTGTCAAATTGGAACTGAACCAAACATATAAAAAAAATCCGCACATAATTTTTTTTTAGTTCATTTAGTACATTTTTAGTGCGTCTGACACAGACTTGGAACATTTAACACATTTTTTTAGTACTTTGGTTAACTTTTGACCCGGCATTGGCATTTTTGGTACAGTTGCCATAGAATTGGCACATTATACACATTTAGGGTACTTTGATTCGATCAGCATGAACCATCAAGAACGAAAGATGTCTTCGAAATATTCAACGTGACACCTTCATGTTCTTGTTGAAAACGATGATTGTAATGAGGATGTTGAAGATGATGATGATGATGATGATGATGATGATGATGATGATGATGATGATGATGGTGATGACGATGATGCTGATGATGTTTATAAAATAATAATAATAATAATAGTAATAATAATAATAATAATAATAATAATAATAATAATAATAATAATAATAATAACAACAATAATAATAATAATAATAATAATAATAATAATAATAATAATAATAATAATAATAATAATAATAATAATAATAATAAAAAGAAAAAGAAAAAGAAGAAGAAGAAGAAGAAGAAGAAGAAGAAGAAGAAGAAGAAGAAGAAGAAGAAGAAGAAGAAGAAGAAGAAGAAGAAGATTTTTTACAAATTAAATACTTCCGGAACAATTGCCAACCCGACGCCAAAACTGTGTTTGTAGAACAGCTTTTGCCAGCGTTTGAGTACAGTATCTTCTTCTACTTCCGGTCAAACCGGAAGCTGGGAAAAGAAAAGGGCCAAAACCAGGGAGAGGACAGGAAGTGACATGCCTGTCTCGGTTGAAGATGCTCTTGACATGGCAGCGCTTCCTTAAACAAATGTGGAGGGCGGCAGGGGCGCTAATGCAGGAATAATGGGCAGGGAGGAATCTGTATTCGGGTAAGCTAGCAGCAGCGAGCAGGAGGGGCTCATTGCGTATTCCGTCCAGCACCCAAATCTATCATTTACCCAACACATTGCCGGCCTATAATTATCTCTTATGCCCGCTCCGCCGAGGTAATAGAATTAGATGATTTTCCGACCAGCGCCCGATTTGATTAAGGAGGGCCCTAACTGTAATTGGAATTGTGATGTGATGGAAATTGAGTGAGTAAAACAGAATTAGAGGGATTGGCGTGGAGCGGCCGACGACGGGCCGGAGGGTCCCAGTTTAGAACCGGGGGGCGCGCGACAATAATCCGGTTTTGATTAGGCGATCTGCGAATTTACATGCCTTTCCCTGCCGTCTGAGGCTGCCGCCGGCACCCCTTCCAGACACAGGCATAGCTTCCAAGCACAGGAACTGCCTTCTGTCTTGGCTCTTAAAACAATGATGTCTCTGCATGTCCTGACCGTAAAACAGAATGTTTTTGTTGCTTCAAGACCCTGTCTTGGCTGTTTTAAGATGTCTTGGCTATTAAGTCTATTAACTTCAGACAATGCTGTGATAGTGTTGTTGTTTGTTGTTGTTTTTTTCTTCAAAAAATACATGCTGGTTGAAGGCGATATTTGACAGCGCCTTTGCTGCTATAAAGTCAATATCTTAGTTGTTTTAGGATAATGGTTTAACTATGATTCCGTGCTTGTTCTTAGCTTAATCAGACACTGCCTTTGGCTGTCTTGTTGTACTAAAGGATTATAGCTTATAGGTCCTTCCCATAGACACACTGGTCGTAAAATAATGGATGCTTTGGCTGTTTTAAGACAATAACTTTTGTTTCGGCTGTTCAGTTCTAATAGTGTCTTTGGCATCCCTAAAGGATAATTACTTTAGTCTCGCCTTTTACTGTGATTTGGACTTATCATGGCACTGACGCAAGGGACTGCGAGCATGCCTTTCCTCCCGGGCTATTCTTAAAGTACGACACAACAGGAGCTAAATTTCCCAGCCAGAAATATATATTTTCTGTCTTTTAAAAAAAAGAAGCTCAGAGGAGAAAACGGCAACTAAACTAGCTGCTACAACCTCACCAGGGCTATACCGCACTGGGAAGTCGAGGCACGTACGACACAGACACTGGCGTGTGATCAAGTCAGAGGACGAAAAAACTAACCATCTTATATGGCAGTCTGAGTCAGCTGAGCCACAGAGCCTCTTAATCTACACTGACCAGACCATCTGAGACCGACCTAGCTGTTCAAACTAAGAGCAACTTAAGGAGAAAATGTGCTCGGTTTCGGATAGCCTGCATGAGCATGCTGTGCAGCGTTAAGGAACATCATGAAGTGTCCATAACTACAAGCCACAGTCATTTGCATACTAATCATTTCTTTGCTGTCGCCAGCGTTTATTTGAACTGCTAGCTGTTGTGCCGCACTCTAGGAATTGAAGGAATGCTTCCACAGAGACAAAGATATTTACAACATAGACTTTAACATTATCGCAGGACAAACGACCCAATATTCCTACAACCAAAGAATACAAAATACCGCTTTTGAACCCGGCATGGTCGTATTAATCAGCATGCACGTTTACTGCCATCGAAGTGCCTCGCTGCATCCGTCCTCGATGAAAATGTATTGTGCTTCAAAGACCCCTTTCAAATCTCAGCTCAAACAAGCAGATTTCTCTTCAAGGGTTGTTTGCAGACGATGGCTTTCCCTAATGATTTTTTTCTCGCTCTCTTTGACGAGTTGGTAATAACAGAATCGGATGCATCATTGCAGAGCATCAAACATGCAGTAGCCACGCGGACGAACACCCTCCCGTGTTCATACACACATGGATTTATGCATACACCCATGCATTTATGCTTACACAAATACCTACGCACACATATACAAATATCACATGCATACACAACAGGTACATATAGATATCCACACTCTCGCACATTCGCAAACACACACACACACACACACACACCTACACACACACACACAAAGCAATAACAAAATAAAACGAGGAATTATTTCAGAGCATAAAAACGTAGCAGGAGATATACGCACGCACGCATACATACGCATACAAACACACGCACGCGCGTACACACCCACTCCTGCACGGAAACACAAACACACACACACACACATTCACAAATACACACAGTTACGTACATATTCATACACACGCACACCCGCTCATACACAACACTTACACACCACCACCACTACCACAAACAACAACAACAAAAACAACAACACACAAATTTGTATGTAAAACAGGTACAGCACCCAAAATTGTTTTCCAGCTTCTCTGTTCGATACTCAATTAAATAAAAATTTACAGCACAAGTAACATGAAGAAAGGCGACATTTAATAAAAGGCATCATCATTCACAGTGGTGAAAAAACGGAAACTCCGATGGTATGGCCACGTCACCAGACCATCAGGTCTTGCAAAGACCATCCTGCAAGGCACAGTGCAAGGAGGTAGAAGAAGAGGGAGACCGAAAAAGAGGTGGGAGGACAACATTCGAGAATGGACTGGTTTGACACTGAGCGAAACAATCAGGGTTGCTGAGGACAGAGAAAGATGGAGTACGCTGGTTGGGTAAATTATGAATCTTTTGTGACTAGAGCACAACTACGGGACCCACGTGAAGGAACTGCAAGTGGTGCAGTATTCTGAGGCTCAGATACAAAGAAGAGCTACAGTAATTCACACTTTTCTGCTATCCTATGCACCAACGGGAATCCCCTCTATGAAAAATACTTCCGGTTTTTTTTCTTCGCGTGTTTTAGTGAGTTATTTCCAAATATTCAAGAATAATAACATGTGTCACTGGCCACCTGTATCGTACCCTCACATATTTTTATTTTTTTTTGCTGCAGTTTATTATCCCTTTCTATCGCCAGTGGCGCGCCTAAACCCTACCTACCTAACATTATTTGTGAATTTTTGAAAAATATTCGGAAAAAACATAACGCCCAGATGCTGGCTCGAACCCACACCTGTCAGGCGCCATTGGTTTCTGGCTTGTGGACAAGGCAAGTTAGTCCCGCCTTAGCCCACTTGGCCACATTGCTAGCCTAACATATTCAGTTACTTTGTGTTTTGTGAAGGTTGCGACGGCGAAGCTATGGAAAATTACAAGAGTTTTCAGGTCCCGTTTCACTTTCTGTCGATGATCGACGCACCTCCGAAGTCGCCACAAATACAGGCCTCTACGATTGTTTTTTGCATTCTTTCACTGAGCATGTACTTCCTCCACCGTTTTTATACTTATCCCACTCATTTTCTGGCTCTAACAATCGTCGTTTTCGGCAATTTGCCATATTTAAAAGTCACGCATCAAGCTTTGATAAAAGCAAAACAAGCAAAACCGGAACTTGGTTTCATATAACCTCGTTTTAATTTATAATGGCGATACCCACGAGTTTTTATGAGAGGTGCCGGAAAGTTGTGAATAAAGGAACTGAAAGGGATTCAATTACTTGAGTAACTGATCTGGATATTGCTCCAAATGGAGGACAGTTTGAGCATAACCCAAGTTATAGGCCCCTGCTCTTAACCCAATTCCAATCTCTCTCTCTCTCTCTCTCTCTCCCCTTTCTCTCTCTCTCCCTTTCTCTTTCTCACGTCTCTCTCTCTCTTCCTTCCCTCTCATTGTCTCTCTCTTCTCTCTCCCTCTCTCTTTCTTTCTCTCTCTTTTGTTCTTTTTTTTCTCTTTGTGGGTAAATGTGAACTCTACTTTGGTGGATGAGGTGTGGGTTGGGGGGAGGGGGGAGGGGTGTCGAGATTTGGGAATTCATGGCGTTACATAGTGCACTAACTTGTAGCAAGTGTGAGTCCTGGGCGAGACGAGTTCGGATCTATCTTCGGGAAACTATTTTGTGTACGTGCAAGACTCACTGACCCAACATCATATTCCGGATGAATGAATGTCGCATTTTAAACACCATAGCTCAAACGCTCCATTCATTTTCTTTGTCTTTGCCTCCTACTCATCTAGCACCACCACCACCACAACACCACACCACACCTCCGTCTCTCTCTCTCTCTCTCTCTCTCTCTCTCTCTCTCTCTCCCTCTGTTCTCCGGTCAGCTCCCCCTTCTCCAACTCTCTTCTTTGTCTTACAGGTAAATCCCACATCTGTGAGCTGTACTTCGAAGCGAATGATTTTAATGAAATTGTCCAGCCGGGCTGTATTATGGATGGGCGCCCCGTTACAAATCAACGCTAACAAGCAAAGTAAATCAAACAGGAGCGCCGACAAAGAGAAACTTTAAAGTCGCACTGAGTATAAAAGAGCGATAGGTTTCACGTCCACAAGTAGTCTCCTCTCTGAAAATCCTTATTGGGAAGAGAGGGGACTATAAACTAATAACATAACATAACATAACGTCCACAAAGTGGTGTTTTACCCGTCCCCTATACGCTTAATGTGTCCGGGGACGTAAATTTATTCAAAAAAAAAAAAAAAATAACAAAATAAAACGTCCACATTTCTGCGATCCAGCCGTGAGCGCGAGGTCTCCATTTCTTTGACTCCAAAATGGGATGCACGTATTTCCATTTCTTTGGTTGATTCCAAGTCCAAGAGAGGATGCAAAAAGATGGGTGGTCTGCCGATATCTTTGACTCCAATGCGACTTTCCCAATTTCCTTGAATTTTAACGATAGATGTAAAGTCTCCTTTAAAAAAAAAACAACTTTAACAGTGGACGCAATGCAAAATCACAATTTCTTTTTGGACAACTGGATGCAATGGATTCAAAGTTGCCTTTGCTTTTTACTCACAACAATGGATGCACGGTTTCTATACATCTCATATGGGTTGTTTTTTTTTTTATAGTAAATTAACGTCCCCGGACACATTAAGCTTATAGGGGACGATTGATCATATGGTTTACAGCGAAGGCAAATTATTAGGTAAAGGAACTTTGCATCTTTCATAAACTCGAATACTTCGTGAGTGAACTGAATTCATCCAATTACCCTTTTACTTCAACTTCAAAAACCACCTGATACACCACCACCCACAAGTAGCATACGCGCCCACCAATGTATTGTTACTGCTTTGCTCACATCAAATTAAGGTCCTGCCGTGTCTGAACGAGGACGTCGAAAACGGCATCCATGCGTTCAAGTCCGCTTCTTCCCGTGTGAGTTTCTGCTTCCTTGATCTCGTTAACTAAGCCGGTGTAACGTGCCGAAACAGCCCCCCATTACAAGTTTTACTCATAGGAGTAGTTTCAGTCCAGCCCAGATTAACTCTACGGGACTTAATCTTGTCATGGTCCAGAATGACCCCCCCACCCCCTCTTTTTTGTTCCAAATCAACTCCATGGAGTTAATCGGGGAATGAAGATTACATAGGGACGATCAAGGCCATGAACTGGACTGACTCTCTATGGGTGCCAGAACAACCCCCCGGGAGTTACTTTGGTATTGGCCAATTTTGTACCAGAAAAACTACAAGGAGTTAAACTTGACCAGTGCCAATACAGCCCCCTTTACAATGGAGAGTAAATCTGAAACAATCCCAGATGCACTCTACGGGAGTTATTCTGGGACAATTTTAATTGTACCAAAACAACTCCTAGAGAGTCACACTGGAACAGGGGGTGGGTTAGATTGGATCAGGTTCGGTCCTGGCAATTTCCTCGCCCCCATTTGGTTAGTAATGGTTATACCTTATAGGTTACATTACATTACATAGGTTAGCAATACAGGACATGTCCAGAACAGCTCCACACTAAAGGGGAGTTAAACTGGAACAGGTCCAGAACAGCCACTACCACTATAAACGTTTAACCACTACGGCCCTTGACCCGATGAGTTATTCTGGGACAGGTCCGGAACAGCTCGAAGAACCTTAAAAAAACATAAAAGGGGAGATAAACTGGAACAAGTCCAGAACAACCCCTCACCCCCTCACCCTTTTAAACATAACTATTAACTTTACTACAGGAGAGTTAAAATGCGACAGGTCCAAGTCAGCCCCCAAGCACACTGGAAGCCCTACACTAAATACTCAAAGGGTGGTTAAACTGAGACAGGTCCAGAAACAACCCCTTTAAATATAACTATCAAACACTTATAAGGGGAGTTAAGCTGGAATAAGTCCAGAACAGCCCCCCCCCTCCCTTACTCCATTTTAAACATAACTATTAACCCCACAACAGGAGAGTTAAACTGTCACAGGTCCAGGTCAGCCCCCAAGCACACTTAAAACCCCACACTAACTTCACAAAAGGGGAGTTAAACTGGGACAGGTCCAGAACAGCCCCTCTCCCACAACGCACAAAACACAAAAGGTGAGCTAGCCTGTTATAGGTCCAGAACATCCCTTTTAAACAAAACTATCAACATACAGGGAGTTAATTAAACCCCCAACTTAACTATTAACCACTTCACCCTTCACCAAGGGAGTTATACTGGCACAGGTGCAGAACAGCCCATCTTCCCTCCCTAACACACACATAAAAAACGAAGGGGAGTTTAACTGGAACTTGCTTTGGTGGTTCAGTGTTGATTCAGGTCCCTACCCCTCTTTCCCTGGGATGGTTATCCCCGTCTGCCATATCGCCAATGGCGGGTGTAGACGTTAAACCTCAATGTTCATTCAACTGGAACCGGTCCAGAACAGCCCCAACCTCAACACACTCGTAAAACACACAAGGGGAGTTAAACTGGGAAATATCCAGAACAGCCTCCCCTTTTTAAACATAACTATTTAACCTAATGCAGGAGAGTTAAACTGGGACAGGTCCGGTCAGTCCCCAAGCACACTTAAAGCCCCGACATACTAAGTACACAAAAGGGGAGTTACACTGAGAAAGATCCAGAACACCCCCTCCCTCACAACACACAAAACACTAAAGGGGAGTTATGCAGGTAGTTTACAGGTAGTTTATACAGGTATAGGTTCAGAACAGCCCCCTTAAATAAAACTATCAACCTTCAGGGAGTAAAAACCCAACTTAACTATTAACCATTACGCCCTTCACCAGGTGAGTTAAACTGAGACACGTCCGGAACAGCGCCCCTTCCCACCCCCAATCCTATCCTATTCCGTAACTCGAAGTCGTTGGGACACCACAGATGATCCTTTAACCAGCGTACTCCATCTTTCTCTGTCATCAGCAACCCTCATGGCTTCGCTCAGTGTCAAGTCAGTCCATTCTCGAATGGTGTCATCCCACCTCTTTTTCTGTCTCCCTCTTCTTCTGACTCCTGGCACCGTGCCTTGCAGGATGGTCTTTGCAAGACCTTATGCTCTGGTGACGTAGCCATACCATCGGAGTTTCCGTTTCTTCACCACTGTGAGCATGTCATTGAGCTGTCCAATAGCTTTAGTGATGGTCTGTCTGATTTCGTTGTTGGTGATGTGCTGGGTATAGAAAATGCCCCGAAGTCTTCTGTAGCACCTCATCTCCATGCTTTGTTTTCCTCGCCGTAGATCTGCCGCGAGGGTCCATGTTTCGCAAGCATACAGGAACATAGAGATGACAAGGGAGCGCAGCAGCCTACCCTGGAATGTAGACCGATGGTCCAGTCCCTACACCTGCCAGAGCAGCAACTGCCCGTGCGATCCCAGAGAGGACCCTCTGCCGGGACTCACCTTCCAACACAATAGCTTCTATATATTTGAAGCCATGGACTGTGCCGAGGGATCGGCCTTGGACCCTGATGTCCATGCTGATCCCACCGGGGCTGCTGGTCACCACTCTGGTCCTCTCTGCACTCATCTCCACTCCATAGGCTCCGGAAGTAGTGTTAAGCCCCTGCACCAGCTGCTCAAGTTTCGGCTCCACCTCCCCCAGCCAATCCATCAACGTCATCCGGAAAACGGAGGTCGGAGACCGCTCCACCACCCACGTTGACCGCGCACCCCGTAATCCGCAAGGGCATCCGATCCGACATGATGCGCTCCAGGAAGATGTCGAAGAGCGTCGGAGAGAGCAGGCATCCTTGACGCACAAAGACCGTTATTTCAAACCAGTTCCCGATGCTGCACACTCCTATGGCCGCCCACAGAGCCGCACGCCGGACTCGATCAAAGGCTCCCTTGAAGTCTACAAACACATGATATAGATGTGTTTCTGGGCATTTTGAGATTATATAGATTTCCGTTTGTTCACCCCTTTGAGCATGTCATCGTGTTGTCCAATGGCCAGTGGTGTTGTCCAACAGGGAGTTAAACTTGAACAGATCCAAAACAGCTGTAACGTGCCGAAACTGCCACCATTACCAATTTTACTTCTGGGAGTAGTTTCAGTCCAGGTCAAGATTAACTCTACGGGATTTAGTCTTGTCATGGCCCCTCTTTCTGTTCCAAACCCTTAACACACTCATAAAAAAACAGCAGTGGGGGGAGGGGAGTAACTGGAACAGGTGCAGAACAGCCCCTACCCCAAACACACTCGTATAATACAGAAGGGGAGTTAAACTGGCACAGGTCCAGAACAGTCCACCACCCCAACACATTCATAAAATACAGAAGGACTCATAATGGGTATTAAACTGGAACAGCCCCCCCCCCCTCCTTCCCCGACACATTTATGAAACACAGAAGGGGAGTTAAACTGGATCATGGAACAGTTCCAGAACAGCCCCCAAGAACACTTATAAAACACAAAAGGGAAGTTAAACTGGGACAGGTCCAGAACAGTACCCCTAAACATAACTATTAACCACTATAAGGGAGTTAAATTGGGACAGATCCAAAACAGCTTTAAAGTGCCAAAACTGACACCAGTTTTACTCCTGGGAGTAGTTTCAGTCCAGGTCAAGAGTAAATCTACGGGAGATAGTCTTGTCATGGCCCAGAATGGCCCCCCTTCTGGAGTTAATCAGGGAAATAAGATTACACAGGGATGATCAAGGTCATGAACTGGACTGACTCTCTATGTGTGCCAGAACACCCAGGGAGTTACTTTGGCATTGGACAATTTTGTACCAGAAAAACTACCAGAACACTTATAAACACAAAAGGGGAGTTAAAATTGAACAAGTCCAGAACAGCCCAACATTCCTTTTAAACATAAATATTAACCGCACTACAGGAGAGTTAAACTGAGACATGCTCAGGTCAGCCCACAAGCACACTTAAAGCCCCACATTGAATACGAAAAAGGGGAGTTAAATTAAGACAGATCCAGAACGGACCTTCTCCCACATCACACAAAACACTAAAGGAGAGTTAGACAGCTACAGGTCCAGAACAGCCCCCTTAAATAAAACTATCAACGCTCAGGGAGTTAAAACCCAACGTAACTATTAACAACTACGCCCTTCACCACTTCGACTACGCCTTCCCCGGGGGAGGCGGCCCAGAAATTCCCGATAGAAAAAGATAATAATCTGCAGCACAAAAAAAATAACTTTTATAACTTTTAACCACTACAGCCATTGACCCGGGGAGTTATACTGGGACAGGTCCAGAACAGCCCCCAAAAACACTTATAAAACACAAAAGGTCAGTTAAACTGGAACAAGTCCAGAACAGCACCCCACCCACTCCTCCTTTTTAAACTTAACTATTAACCTTACTACAGTAGAATTAAACTGGGACAGGTTCATGTCAGCCCCCAAGCACACTTAAAGCCCCACACTGAATACACAAAAAAGGAGTTAAAATGGAACAAGTCCAGAACAGCCCCTCTCCCCAGTTAAACATAACTATTAACCCCACTACATGAGAGTTAAACTGGAATAGGTCCAGGTCAGCCCCCAAGCACACTTAAAGCCCTACACTAAAATCACAAAAGGGGAGTTAAACTAATACAGGTCCAGGACAGCCCACCACCCAAAACACACAAAACCCAAAAGCCTGTTACAGAAACTATCAACCTATAGGGAGTTAAACCTCTACTTAACTGTTAACCAATACGCCCTTCACCAGGGGAGCTATACTGGGACAGGTCCAGAATAGCCCCCCCTTCTTCCAACACACATATAAAAAAACGAAGGGGATGTTAACTCGAACAGATCCAGAACAACCTCCATTCCAAGCACACTCATACAATAGAGAAGGGGAGTTAAACTGGAGCAGATCTAGAACACCCCCTATCCCAACTTTCATAAAATACAGAAGAACACAGAAGGGGAGTTAAACTGAAATAGACACCCCCCCCCCTCTCCCTCCACACTCCTAAAACACAGAATGGGAATCAAACTGGATCGTGGAACAGTTCCAGAACAGCTCCAAGCACACTTATCTATATATATAAATTGCTTAGCCGGAAGTCCTTCTTCGCCACTACTATAAAGTTTGTCTCCTATGGACGCTGATCTGGGCACGTGCTGAGAGCTGCTGATCGGCCTGCTGTGTGCTCAAAACCACCCAAATCGTTATAGCCGACATTTCCTTACCGAACGTTTAACCGTTTCTGAGATAAATAAATAAACAAAATGTCCACAAACTGCAATAGCCTCATTCCGCGCGCTTCCATTAAAAATCAAATTGAGGTTTCAGCATGTTTTCCCATATAGAACAAAAAATTCATGGTTTTTCTACGAAGCCTTCGTAGCTTAGTTGTTTAATCTTTCGCCTACGGTTTCGGGCGACCCAAGATCGATACTCACGCGGGCCATATTTTTTTTTGGTTTTTTTTTAACACTACAATATGGATATTTTTTTAAATTTAGACTTTTTACATTTAATTTATTATTATTATTATTATTATTATTATTATTATTATTATTATTATTATTATTATTATTGTTATTATTATTGTTATTATTGTTATTATTAATAAACTAATAATAATACTAATACTAATACTAATACTAATACTACTAATAATAATAATAATACATTATTATTATTATTATTATTATTATTATTATTATTATTATTATTATTATTATTATTATTATTATTATCATTATTATTATATCAAATTTTCTTTTAAAACCTTATTGTTTTTTTATGATTTCTATTTGTATTATTCTATATTCAATATTATTATTAGTATTAGTATTAGTAGTAGTAGTAGTAGTAGTAGTAGTAGTAGTAGTAGTAGTAGGCCTGCTGTGTGCTCAAAACCAGCGAAATCGTTTTAGCCGACATTTCCTTACCGATCGTTTAACCGTTTCTGAGATAAATAAATAAACAAAATGTCCACAAACTGTAATAGCCTCATTCCGCGCGCTTCCATTAAAATGGTATGGGGAGGTATCAAGTGGGTTCGGGGAGGTATCAAGGGGGTATGATGAGGCATCATGGGGGGGACGGGGAGATATCAGGGGGGGGGGTATGGTGAGGTATCAAGGGGGATTTGGGGAGGTATCATCGTCCAAATGAAACTCGCAGACAAAAGTTCTCTCTGTCTACATTTTAAACAGCATCATGTGTACCCTGGCTTGCCAGGGTACAAAAACCACTAGTAATACATAAAAGGGTAGTTAAACTGGGACATTTCCAGAACATTACCCCTAAACATGACTATTAACAACTACAGGGGAGTTAAAATGGGACAGATCCAGATCAGCCCCACCCCTACCCCCAGCTACCGGGGAGTTTAACTGGGACAGGTTCAGAACAGCCTCCTCTCTTTTGAAACATAACTCTTTAGCTCAACACAGGAGAGTTAAACTGGGACAGGCCCAGGACTGCCCCCAAAGCACACTTAAAGCCCCGACATACTGCTCCAAAGGGGAGTTACACTGTGACAGATCCAGAACAGCCCCTCTCCCACAACTCTCAAAACACTAAAGAGGAATAAACTGCTACATGTCAAGAACAGCCCCTTTAAACAAAACTATTAAACTTCATGGAGTTAAAACCCAACCCTGTCCCAGCTTAACTCCCATGTAGTGTTTTGTTGGTGTGTTTGGAGGCTGTTCTGGATCTGGCCCACTTTAGCTCCCCCATAGTGTTATGGGGAGGAGAGGGAGGGGGGGGGGGGGGTTGTACTGTCTCTGTCCCAGTTTAACTCTCTTTCGTCTCAGTTTAACTCTTTGATTGTTTTATAAGTGTGTGGAGGGGCGATTCTAATCCTGTCCCAGTTTAACTACTCTGTAATGTTTTATTGAGGGGGGGGGGTGTGTGGGGTGGGGGATATTCCTGACCTGTCCCAGTTTAAATCCCCTTAGTTTTCATAGAGGCACGGGTGAACGGGGAGGGGGGGTGTTCAGTACTTGCCCCGTTTAAATCCCCTGTAATGTTTTGTAGTTGTGTGGGGGGTGGGGGTGGGTGGAGGGTGTTCTGGCCCTGTTCCAGTTTAACTCCCCTGTAGTGTTTTGTAGGTGTGTTTGGAGACTGTTCTGGACCTGGCCCTCTTTAAATCCCCATAGTATTATGGGGACGGTGTTGGGGCTGTTCTGGCTCTGTCCCAGTTTAGCTCTATTTTGTCCCAGTTTAACTCCCTTTTAATGTTTTATAGGTGTGTGGGGCAGGCTATCCTAAACCTGTCCCAGTTTTACTCTCCTGTAATTTTTCATAGAGGTGAGTGTTGTGGGGGAGAGAGGTGTTCTTGTCCTATCCCAGTTTAACTCTCTTTCATCCCAGCTTAACTCCCTCTTAATGCCTAATAAAAATGTGAAGGAGGCTATTCTAATCCTTTTCCAGTTTAACACCCCTGTAATATTTTATGGAGGTTTGTAGGTAGGGGTGTAGGGGGTGTTCTTGACCTGTCCCAGTTTAACTACCTTTCATCCCAGTTTAACCCTCTTTTAGTGTTTTATAGGTGTGTGGGGGAGGCTAATCTAAACCTGCCCCAGTTTAACTCCTCTTTAATGCTTTATAGAGGTGTGTGAAGGGGGGTGGGGAGAGCAGTACTCTCTCCAACACTCTTCAACATCTTCCTAGAGCGCATCATGTCAGATTTCCTTGCAGATCACCAAGGCACAATAAGCAAAGAGGGAAGAGCAATCTCCAACCTCCGTTTTGCGGATGACATTGATGGATTGGCTGGAGAGCAACAAGAACTTGAACAGCTGGTACAGAGGCTTGACACCACCTCCAGAGCCTATGGAATGGAAATAAGCGCAGAGAATTCCAAAATTATGACCAACAACACCAATGGCATCAACACGGACATCAAAGTCCAAGGCCAATCCCTCAACACAGTGCATAGCTTCAAATATTTAGGAGCCATTGTATCAGACAATGGGTCCAGACAGGAAGTCCTTTCCAGGATCGCACAAACAACTGCTGCCCTGGCGAGGTTGAAGCCAATTTGGAAAGACAGGACCATCAGTCTACATTCCAAGGTAAGACTGCTGCGCTCTCTTGTCATCTCCATCTTCCTATACGCTTGCGAAACATGGACCCTCACAGCAGATCTACAACGAAGAATACAAAGCATGGAGATGAGGTGCTACAGAAGACTTCTGGGCACTTCCTATACCCAGCACATCACCAACGACGAAGTTCAATAGACCATCAAACAAGCCATTGGACAGCACAATGATATGCTCACAGTGGTGAAAAAACTAAACTCCGATGGTATTGCCACGTCACCAGATCATCAGGTCTTGCAAAGACCTTCCTGCAAGGCACATTGCAAGGAGGTAGAAGAGGGAGACCGAAAAGGAGGTGGGAGGACAACATTCGAGAATGAGCCGGTTTGACAAGTCAGGGTTGCTCAGGACAGGGAAAGATGGAGTACGCTGGTTAAACGATCATCTATGGTGCCCCTACGACCTCCGAGTTACGGGATAGGATAGGATAGGATAGAACGAGAGGGGGGGGGGGTATATTCTTGACCTGCGGTTCAGTGCCTGCCCCATTTTAACTCCAGTGTCTGATAGATGTGTGTATGGGGCTTTTCTGATTCTGTCCCAGTTTAACTCCCCTGTAATATTTTAACTATGTGTCTAGGGAGGGGGGCTATTCTGGCCCTGTCGCTGTTTAACTCTCCTGTAGTGTTCTCTCTTTAACTCCCCTATAGTATGTTATGGGGGACGGGAGGGGGTGTTCTGGTCCTGTCCCAGTTAAACCCCCGTGGTACGTTTTCTAAGAAAGTCAGGGATTGTTCTGGAATTGTCCCAGTTTAACTCCCCTGTTTAGCTTTTTTGTATTTAGTGAGCTTTGGGCTTACCTACACCTGTCCCAGTTTAACTGTCCTTTTGTGTTTTATAGGTGCTGTGGACCTATCCCATCTTAATTCTATGTTTTATAGGTGTTTGTTGTATGTTCTGGACTTTTTCTAGTTTTACTCCCCTGTAGTGCTTTATAGGTGTGTTGGGGTGGGAGCTGTTCTGTCCCTATCCCAGTTAAACATCCATGTGGGCTGTTTTGGTCGTGAGGGGGGTGTTCTGGAACTGTTCTGTTTTAACTCCCGAATGACTTGTTATTTGGAGTAGAAGCGAACCGGTTATGTTGGTGGGGGCTGATGTGGAATAGAAAGGGGGCCATTCTGGGCCATAACCAGACTAACTCCTGAAGAGTTAATCTGGGCATGGACTGAAACTACCCCTAAAATAAAAGTGGTAAGGGAGTCATTTTAGCACGTCACACCGGTCCAATAGGAAAGGAAACGATCAGTGTGGCAGTGGTTATTACAAGCCTTCTCACCGTAAAATCGGCATCGTTATAAAGAACACAAGCGTAGCATAGCATGGCGAGTAAGTAAGATCGAGCTCGTTAAATTTTCCTTGTCTCACGCAGACGAAAGGGGAAGGGTGAATTAGTCAGGCAGGTTATTTAAAAAAATCACATGATGCACATGATAAAATTCTAAAATTCTACCACTACGAGCAATCGCCTCATAGACCAGCTGTTTTTATTATGGAAAGCATATAATTATAGTTAAAGAAAGCAATTGTAGTCATACCACAATACTAGTACATGTAATACTATAATAATAATGACAGTAATATCAATAATAACAACAATAATAATACAATCGTAGATATAGACTGCAGTATTGTACAACACACACACACACCCACACACACACAGGATGGTCAGACGAGATGTATGAAATAAAATGCGCAGCAATACCATTGAATGCACAAGCACCAATACAGTACTAGGAAGAAAGTCTGGCATAGTTTTCATTCAGCAAGGAGATGGCAGTAGTAATGAACGTGTTTTTGTACATGTTTAAGTTGGTGAAAATGTACCATGTAACAGCAATGCAAAATATCAGTAAAACTTTTTTAAAAAGTCCTCATATAAGGCACTTTCTAGCTCAAAGAGCTGCTTAAGGCGTCGGCTTAAACGAGGATCTAACTCAAGCCGCTGGAGTCGCCAACCTGCAGCTTCAAGAACAGCACAAACCATTTCCTTAAACATCTACTTACACTAATCAAACGAACTATCACTACTGCAATATTTTTTCTCTGAATCTGTGACTTCCCATCTAGATCTGATTAGTTGTTGTTGATTTTATTGTCTTCATTCATCAAGATGATAAGACCAAAAAAAAAAAAAAATAAAAAAATAATAATAATAATAATAATAATAATAATTACAATAATAATAATAATAATAATAAGAATAATGTTTAAAAAAAAAATTAAACGATTATATTAATCTTGCAACAGGTGAATCAAAGATTATTTTCGCTAAGGTAATACACAAAGCATAATTAATTTCTTTTAAGGAAGTTTTGTCGTTCATCTCCAGCGGTAAAATAGGGGCAACAGTAGAGCATGCAAACAACATGTGTTCTAAAGACAAAGGTCTGCCACAGGCACATAAAACATTTTTACAATATTTCGGTCTTATTGCATTAAGCCATATTCGATTTGCCATTGAGGAAATAGCTCTTGAGACTTTACTCTGCTCTTCAAAATGTGTGTCAAATATAATTTGTCTAAGTAAACTATGTTCAATATGATGTTGTATTTCTTTAGGGGATTTCTTCAATGCAATAACCTTGGAGTTCAAATTTGAGGCACCCTGTTTTGCCCCCCTATCTGCCCAGTCATTATATAGAAACCCACTATGTGACGGTATCCAGCAGAAACTTACATCTGTTCCGTTAACAATTAAATTGTTGATTAGATGCTTTATTTCAATAATAATTTCTTTTCTTTCCTTAGACTTGTTTGATTGCAATGCCTCCAGGACGGTCATTGAATCTACACACACAACAATTTGCAAAATATTTGTAGACAGACTTTCAATTTTGCTTAGAGCCATTAAAACTGCTATTAATTCTGCAGTGAAAATCGAAATCCCCTTACCTAAATAAAAAGATTCTTTTATATTTAATTCTGGTATTACATATGCCGCTCCTGCATCGGATGATTCTAGCACAGAACCATCTGTATAAATTTTTAAATGTTGATAATATTTGCTTTCCAGGTGTAATCGAGCCTTTGTGGCCAGAATGACTGCATTATTAGATTTATTTTCTGTACAATAATGAATATCAAAATAGGCTGTTTTAAGTTCCCACGGTGGTAATGGCGACGTACAGGAAATTGGATCTAGAACTACGAAATCTTCTTGAACAGTTTGCATAAGATCTTTTGTATATGTTGCAATTGTTTCAAAAGAAGAAACTTTTTTTGCATGTTTAGGGAAGTCTGTGTCTGATCTTAACAATATCTCTTCTTTGTTGTAATTCAGGACTGCTTTTGCTCTCACAATGTACTTTGCGCAAGCCAATTTTCTCCAATCAAGTAAGGGCATTATCCCTGCTAATGTATAGACTTTTTCAGTACGTGTGTGGACTGATACTCCTAAAGCTAATTTTATGGCTTTGCTATCTAGGCTTTGTAACGTTTTTAAATACGATTTCGGAGCCGAAAAGTAAACCTCTTGCCCATACGTTAACTTAGATCTAATCATAGAACAAGCTAGATGTATTAATGTTTTTGAGTCCTGTCCCCATGGTTTCCTACTGATTATTTTTAGAAGATTGTAAATTTTAAGTGCTTTTTGAGTGAGATAATCGATGTGTCTTTTCCAGTTCAATTTTGTTGTAAGATAAACTCCAAGAAATTTTACTTCTTTCACATACTTAAGTTCAGTGTTGTCAATCACGATTTTAGGAAGCAATCTAGGCTCTTGTCCATTACTAAACAATATTAAATTAGTTTTTTCTTTTGAAAGTTCTAACCCATTTTTAATCATAAAAGTACTGATTAAATTTATTTCTCGTTGGTAACAATTTGTCACGTGTTTAATTTCAAAAAGGGACGTTTTTCTTTTTAGATTAACATTCATCCATAGTGCTATATCATCAGCGTATTGAGCAAGAGAAACATTTGTGCCTATCACTTTAGGTAGATCATGAATTAATATATTGAACAATACAGGTGAGATTATTGCCCCCTGAGGAATTCCTATATCAGTGTTTTGACTAGATGAATAAGAATTACCTACTTTAACCTTTATCTTCCTATTAGAAAGAAGACTTTTAATGTAAGTGTACATGTTACCTGAAATTCCTATACTTTTTAACTTGTACAATAAACGAGTATGCCACACTCTATCGTACGCTTTATTGATGTCAAAAAAAGTAGCTAATACCCCTTTTCGTCTGGCAAATTGTTTCTTTATATTCGTTGTAAGCTTCACAAGATGATCAGTAGTTGATCTTCCCTTTTGAAAACCAGCTTGGTTAATTGGAATTACACTTGTTTTATTACAAAAATGCAATAATCTTTCCAGTACTATCTTTTCCATAACTTTACATGCGTGAGAGGTTAAGGCAATAGGCCTATAACTAGAAACTACAGCACGAGGCTTACCTGATTTTAGAATGGGGATTATCAGAGAGGAATTCCAGAATTCGGGTAAATTTCCAGACATCCAAGCCTTTTGTATTATAATATGTAGTACATTCAGCCATTGTTCAGGCAGATGTGAAAGTATTTTATACGAAATACCATCTAAACCAACTGCTGAATTTTTTCGACTAAGTTCCAAAATGACATTTTGTAATTCTTTTAAGGTAATTTCAGAATTAAAGTACATATTGTTATCAGGTGGTGGCGGCTCATACTTTGTACTCTTTTCTTCTCGTTCTCTTTCTTCTTTAATGTCAGAAGGGAGACTTGATGAATGACTTATTGTAACAAAATGTTTTACAAATGCTTCTGATTTTTCTTGGGGTGTTGGAAAATTATTGCTATCTATCTTCAGAGGACACTGGGGGAGTCTATACCCGTGTTGCATTTCAGAGAATTTTTTTGTTGTAGAATCTGATTAGCTTAATCTCATGAGGTACAACTTTCAAAGGGGAGAAACAGACTTTTATTTTTAATATCTACTTACAGTTATATTAATGAAATAAACTATCGATATTTCATTATCCTTTTCTCTGCATCTTTCTGTGAATTCCCATCTAGGTCTAATTAACTCAATATCATGAGGTACCACAACTTTCCAGGAGAAAAACAGACTTTTACTTTCAACAGCTACTCACACTAATCAAATAAACTATAAATACCGTATTATTTTCTCTGCATCTTTATGTTTCTGTTTCGATGACTTGCTCACAGTGATGAAGAAACGGAAACCCCGATGGTACGTCCCACATCACCAGAGCACAGCAAGGCACGGTGCAAGGAGGCAGAAGAAGAGGGGAACAGAAAAAGAGGTTAGAAGACAACATTCGAGAATGGACTTATGACAGTCTACTAGTGCCAAAACCGAGAGTTACCATTATCACGAGATAATTGAAATTAACACGTGTTCTGTGTAATTTACAGAGATACCGGTAATCCACAGTGTTCATTAATAATTATTAGTATTTGCCATGCCTTCCAAGCGCCAAAACCTGAAAATTACAAAATGTCATGAGATAATTACAAATTATCTAGGAAAATTAAAATTATCAAGGGATAATTACAATTATCATTGAAAAAGTACAACTGAAAATTAAACATGATCACGCGAAGAGATTTATAATTTTCAATGATAACGTTGTAATAATCCCATAATATTTGTAATTATCTCATGATATTTGTAATTATCAGATTTTGGCGCCAGTAGGCCTTCAAATGGACTGGCTTAACACTGAGCGAAGCCATGAGGGCTGCTGAGGACAAAGAAAGATGGAGTACGCTGGTTTAAAGATCATCTTTGGTGCCCCACCGACTTTCGATTTACGGGATAGGATAGGTTAGGCGTCTTTCTTTGAATTCCCATCTAGGTCTAATTAATTATCACGAGGTATCATCAATTTCCAAGGGGGAAAAAACAGTATTTTTTCTTTACCAGCTACTTAAGCTGATGAAATAAACCATAAATATTGCATTATCTTTTTCTCGGAATCTTTCTGTGAATTCCCATCTAGGCTGAATTAATCTAACTTATCGTAAGGTACCACAACTTTCCAGGGCAGAAACAAGCTTTTACTTTCAACAGCTACTTATTATAATCAAATAAACTATAAATTTTGCCTTTTCTCTGCTTCTATCTGTGAATTATCATCTCATGTTCAGGTTTAATTATTTTACCTTAACGTCCACAATTTTCCAGGGGAGAAACAGAATTCATGGGTTTAGTGTTCGTTTAAAACCTCATTGTTGTAGTACTAATGAACTAAACTAAAAATATTCCATTTTATCTGCATCTATGTGTGAATTGCCATCTAGGTCTAATAAACTTTCATTAGGTACCACATCTTTCCAGGGAGAGAAATAGACTGTTTCCCTTTAAAAGTTCATTGTAATAGTACTTCAGACACTTGGAGACGAGCGCGCGTGATTATTCGCACCACAAGAGCAACAAAAAGTAGCTGACTTGAAAAAAAATCGAGTATATGCAATGTATCAGTCAAAGAAGCTTCAAGTACGCTTCAAGTGAAAATGTGATGGAAACAAAATAGGACATGCAGGAGAGGTTAAAAAAATTCATAATTTTACTAGCAAAACATAAACAGCATACACTCCTGCGGGATGAGGTAACTCATGCAGTTACTATACACGTTATTAATAGTGAAGAACTTGCGCAGTTGGAGTGAAACGTGCGGCTTTTAACAAACAGATGTCAGGCAAGTTTACACCATGTGCATCTTTGTAATGAGGGACAACTTTTTCAAACTTTTGAGCGCACACTAACAGGGTCTGCGATGACTGTTAACAGCAGACTTCGGAAGATGGACTGGGAAAAAATGAGGAATTTCGGGGAAAGGGGACGAGGAAGAAAAAGAAAGAAAAAAAAAAGAAAAAGTAACTTTTTGAGACTACTCGGTGAAACCCCCCCAACTGATACAGATTTTCTGAGAACGCACCTTTTCTTACACTCACGATGTGTAAAGGCGTCGTCAACACAGTGAAACAGGATGCAGATGAAAACCCTTAACTGAAAAGCAGTGTGTCATTTTCCAGTACGATGGACCATTATTGTGACTTTCACCGGCTCTGCCCAAATCTTTCCACCAGCAGTAATTGGCCTCTTCAAGCCGCCAAACAGGTCCGCTCTTACTCTCCCCACTATGAGAGAAACGAGTAACTCACAGTCGTAGAGAAATCGGCGCGTCACTGTACGGTTTTTGAAAGACCGCTGCAGTTTTCTTAAAGATAGAATGAACCTATAGAAGTTGCATACTTAAGATATATGACGCACCTGAGATACCTGAGAAACGGACGTGCAGTCATTTCGAACCGCATACTACGTAGGTGAGACTAACCGCCTCTCTACGTAAACCTCGGCTAGTCTCAGCTACGCAGTGTGTTTGGAGTGAAAACAAAATCCCCAACACTTATCCACAGCAGTGAGTGTTTTGTGGACCCCGAGCATGATCTTATGACATAGAGCCGTGCGCGTGCACTCGGCTATAATATTTCTAGGGCAAGGAACTAAACTGAAATTTACTGGACTGCAACGTTTCATCAACGCACTGGCATTGATGTTAAATTGTTAATCGTACAAACACCAGTAAATTCGTGCCCCTTCCTCGGTGGAAAGTAGTCGTTTTAACACCTTCTTGGCACCAATTATTTCCACTACTTCAACTTTCCAAGCTTCTATGCTTTCCTCACAAATACCACCTGGACCTTTAATCATCACTTCCATCCCACACACTTTTGGCTGTAACTGTTTATTATTATTATTATTATTATTATTATTATTATTATTATTATTATTATTATTATTATTATTATTATTATTATTATTATTATTATTATTATTATTATTATTATTTTCTTGTTTGTTTTCTTTGTTTTGTTTTGTTCATATGGATCCGTTGTGGAAATAGATATGGATCCGTTGTAGAAATAAAAATCTAATTAATATAGTGCAAAACTTGCATCTCTCTCACTCATTCTCTCTCTTTCTCCATCTCTCTCTCCATCTCTCTCTCATTCTCTCTCTCATTCTCTCTCTTTCTCCATCTCTCTCTCTCTCTCTCTCTCTCTCTCTCTCTCTCTCTCTCTCTCTCTCTCTCTCCTCTCTCCCCCTTACCTTTCTCCTTCAACCCCAATCCCCACCTTCCAACGACGGTTCACGGTTAGTCAGGTTAAGGTGATGTTGCAATTTTCAAACCTGCACAAGCATGAACAATTTCATATTTCTCCTGCTCTCTGTTTGTTTTCTTAACTCTCTGCTTGTAATGACATGCCTGTGGGTATTGTGTGTGCATAAATTCGATTGTTAAAAACTGTTTTTAAACTAGGGAAAATATTGAGGGGAAAATAATAAAAGATGAGGAGGTGAGGGGGGGGGGGGCGGATAGAAATAAATTTATGGGATTTTTTTGAATTTCAATTCATAAAATAAGAGTCGAGATAGAGTAGCTAGCATTAGAGCGTGTATGTTGGTTACGGATCGCCGCGCTTTGAATCTGATTTAGGAATAAGGTGCGTATTGCATCTATTATTATTATTATTATTATTATTATTATTATTATTATTATTATTATTATTATTATTATTAAATGTTCTTAGAACCAGGACCAGTAAGCTTAATGTTTTAAGAGATAAAACGTATCCGTAAAGCCGCTCGCAACCAATCGGGGATCGAAAGCCTTTCAAAGTGTATGAAATGAGATCATCAACGATGAACAATGATTAACAACGCTATTCAACGCTGTTGAAGAGACGTTGAATAGCAACAGTGTGCGGACACGCATCAACGAAGAAGTGGATTTTCGCAGTAAGCTTAGATCTTCGCAAAAGCGATCAACAAGCGTGAAATTTAAACTTAAGACCAACGGTGCAAACAACGAGGATGGGGTTAAAGAGGAAGGAAAGGAGAGAGGGAGGGTGGTGGTGGGGAAGTAGAGGGGAAGGGCTGTGGTAGGGGGGTGGGTGGAGATGTGAGAGGGAAGGAACTGGGGTGGGTATAGGGTAATGCATCTTTCGGGGATTACAACATAGATGCTCTTAACTGACTGCAGTCTGGATTCCCAAAGCGACATTACTTAACTCTTTTGTTTTGTAAAACTTCCTTGTTTCGCCCCTCCCCGAGGAAGAGACATCGAGCGGGACACGCGGTTATGGTGCAGTACATTGGTAAAAACAGTATGGAACTTGAAATTGAGAATGTGAGGTGTGAAGTTTGGGTGGGGTGAAGAAGAGAATAAGCTATACAGGAAGAGAAGAAAGGGGGTGAGGTGGAGTGGGGAGTAGTAAGTAATATGAGAGCGGAGAGAAGACATGGGAGGGGAGGGGAAGGGAGGGGGTGAGAAAGTGGTGCTATTACCGTGTCGTAGCAACCTGAGCCCGTTGTTTAGGTGAAGGAATCACCGACAGAAGGCAGCAATCAGCTTACGGGACACTTATCCTCTTCTGTCCTTCCGGACAACAATAATATTGGCGAGTTTTAGCACACGCATACATGCCCGTAGTCTGATTTCATGGAATACGCATGCTTCATTTGATTTGACCTGGGCCTAATTACAAACATTCGCAAAACAGATTCTGTTTTGTTTGTGTTGTTTGTTTGTTTGTTTTTAATAATAACGTACTTTTAGCATTTAAAGGTATTTCCATACACTCATATAGTGCGTGTCAAAACGTGTTTACCAAAAAGGATTTGATCCCAGTTGATTTTTTTTTGACACTTTAGTGTCCCTTTTATCGGAAAATGACCTTGACCTTTGAGATAGAGCAAATTTATTTGATGGCACGGGGAGCTGGACACCAAAGTACCCTGGCATTTTCCCAATGAAGTTGGACCCTACAAAAATCCGCTCAATGATTCTTGAGATATGGCAAGTTACGGATATAGATCTACAAGAAAATGCCAAATGCAGCAGTTACTGCCCTGGAATAAAGAAGCCACTTCGTCACCAATAACTGTGTCTTAAATTGCTCTAAAATTACAACGAGCAAAAGGTTACTTTCTGCCACTTATTCTCTTTCCAAACGGTTGGCCCTTTTACAATTCTGCTGCTGAAATTAATAATCAACTTGTGAATCTTTCTACCGTTGTTACTTTTTATCTGCTTGAATCTTTATCTTTTGTCATTGTTACAATTTTTGACTTTGTGTTTGTTATTGTATATTTATTGTATACGCTTAGAGCTGTCAAGATTAGGCGTTTCGAAATGTTAATAATAATAATAATAATAATAATAATAATAATAATAATAATAATAATAATAATAATAATAATAATAATAATAATAATAATCTTTCTCATTTCAATCGGTCCAAAATACAAATATAAAATAACATTATTAACCATTGAAGATCGTAGAAGCAGAAAAAAAAGACAAAAAGAGGATTGTGGAGAGAAGAAGAAGAAGAAGAAGAAGAAGAAGAAGAAGAAGAAGAAGAAGAAGAAGAAGAAGAATGCAGCAAAGAAAAGGACAATCATTTCTTAACTGTTGTATCTATGCTGATGTTGTACACTGTAGTATCGGTATTTAACCATATAAATTACGCTTCCGCTTAGGATAATTATTATTTATAAGTTGGGGGTTAACAGCTATAAGCTTTCCTAAAATACTTTCTAACAATAGAATATGATAAGATGTATCCTTTTTTTGCCATTAATCGTTATGAATGGAGACAATAAATTATAGCCTAAATAGTCCAAGATACCGTTGTTCTAATTAACACATACACATACACACACCAACACACACACAACCAACCGTGTAAAACGCCGTTGTTATGACTTTCATGAAACGGCAACGTTGTTTTGACATTTTTTTTAAAAAATTTGTCCATTTTTGATGCTGACCCTAACCCTAACCCAAACCCTAAGCTTAATCCTTAACCTAACACTAAGCCTAACACAGCCATTACCCTCACGGAACACTGTTTTGACGTCAAAATAACGGGCCGTCATAAGAGCGACACATACACACACACTCACACACACACACCCACACACACCCACCCACACACACACTAACACACACCGAGACATTTAAGGCCTGCTAATATACGTTATTCGCATCTTGACGTGATATATGGCAAATTGTCACATCGAGATCGAACAAAATTCACGTACGCGCTTGGCGCGCGAGTCCAATATTGTCCGATCGAGATGTGGCAATTTTTCATATTCCACGTCTACTGTGTGAATAACATTTATTAACCGATTTCTTCAAATGTGAAAAAAAGAGGAATCGACGTTTGACAAGAGGAGAAAGATGCGTGCTTTACACATTGCTTTCCAATAATGTCATCCAACTGCGCAACCAAAAATAGTCCCCAAAATCAGCATTGCTTCGCATTTACATATCACGCACACAAATATAAACGCACGCGCGCACCCCTAAAAGCACCCGCCCACCCACTTACACAAAGTGAATAAAAACGAAAACCAGAACATGACACATGACAGGTGTCTTCAAGCAAACTTGACCAGTGAAAAACAATGCCAGTTTTTTTCCATCGATTCGTCTCCGCTTCATTGGAAATGTAGGCCTTGCCTTCAGTCAACTCTGGCTGAGGCATCCATTAAAAAACGATTCAGTTGGCCCATTTACTCTTTTGACTCCTCTTTTCCTTGAGATAATTGTTGCTGTAGGAGTTGTGAAGTACTAACGGTTTGGGAATAAAATCTTGCTGTTTAAGCGCGTCTTAGAAAATACAAGAAGACCGTTTGGTTTTTCAGTCATTTGCAGAAAAAGCATAGGAGACTGGGATTCGGAAATGGGTTAAAGTAGGTCCTGTATTCTTACGACTTGCATATTTCACAACATTGGTCAATTGCCATGCGAGATCAGTTTTAGTAACACTTTACTTGGCCAATGAAAATATAAGGCACTTGTGGAAAGTCGAACATTCAGTATTGTACTACTCTCTAGGGACCTTTCGGAAGCGAGTGATTTTCGTTGTGAAAGTGACTCTGTACTAATTTTTGTCCGAGACGCCAGCAGTTTATGTTCTCATTAGTATGCATAGGTGAAAGTTCACGAAATCTTTCTCGGTGATTTCGTGGAAAAGGGCTTTCCCACGAAGTTGACTTTGTGGGTATATTTTGTTTATTAGGCCTACATCGCTTGTGTGACATCCAAAATGATTTAATTTTGTGAAAGGGGCCTTACTCAACCATTTTAGATGTGAAAATGGGGATCTGCACTTGTTTTGAGACTTAGAACGTAGTTTGAAGCAAAGTACTGGAAGTAGATCCAGTTCGTCATTGAGTGGCGCATGAAGCCGCCTCGCGGCTCCCACGAACAGAAAAAATAGTGCGGAATCACTTTCACAGCGAAATCACTCGCTTCCGAAAGTCCCTAATATCCATCACACGTATGCCAGACACAAGTGGCGGAATAATGATGAGTGCTGCAATGCAGCTTTTCTCCTCAACGTCTCGATCTGTGCGCAAAGCTCGGGCCACTTGAATGGCAGAGGATTAATACGGAGGATAGCTGTCAGACCGCTCGGTCTGGAACAAGTCCATGTCTGAAGCCTGAGACTCGCTAAAATGACTCAGTCCTACAGCATCTACCTACGTAAGCTACATTCGAGCAGTACGGTGCGCTTCGAACTGTTAAGATCTTAGCGTTCTGTGACCATAATATTGCTTAGTTCAGTGAAAACTGATATATCGTGCTGACATAAAACTCCCTCTCCTCCTAATGCATTCTGGATAATCTTTGAGCAGACACAACTTTTTTTTTTTTTTTTTTTGGTTATAATCAAACTAGGAAAGATCAGCTATGGGAACTGCGATGGTACCAGTGGTTATCTGGCTTACATTGCACAGTCATCTTGACTTTTCGAAGTTTTAAAGCTGAAAAGGTTGAGATGCAGATGCAGACAATAGCCAGAATAGATAAATATAATATACGCATTTAAAAGTCTGTTGCCATTGGTTCTTGAACTTGGGAAACTCAGGAGGTATCCCAAGTGGGAAAAATAACAGAAAATATTCTTGAGCCTCTGACTTTTGCTAAGGGTGCTTGGAGAAAGAGAAAGGCGGTCAGAAATAATGGAAAAGACAAAGGTGTCCAATGTGAGGGCTTTGTCTGTTAGTGTTAAGACTTTGACGTTAGCTGCGGCAAAGTCAAAAGACTCACTCAGACAGGTTGCGACTGACTAAAACCTCCAACGGACAAAGGTTGCTGTGAAGTATTCTGCAGGCAGGATGGAGGTCCAAGTCTCTTTCGAAGCGGTCAAGTGGGGCTTTGTCCGTCTTTCGCATCTTTAGTTGTCCCTAGCAGCCTCCGTGTTAATCAGGATATTTCTCTCACCTGTCCCGTTAAACCTCTAAGTCTTGATTGCCTTTGTCGCCAGCCTCAGACTGCACTTAACACCTCTTGTATATGTATGTATGCGTGCCTTCTTTCTATCTGGATGTGCGTGGTTACCAGCTCGCTCTCTCTCTCTCCTTCCCCCACCACCCCTGTGTGTGTACTCTCTACATCTTTGTGTGTGTGTGTGTGTGTGAGAGAGAGAAAGAGAGAGAGAGAGAGAGAGAGAGAGAGAGAGAGAGAGAGAGAGAGAGAGAGAGAGAGAGAGAGAAAGAGAGAGTTGGTGTGTATTTTTCGTAGCCATGGAAATATGTTTGTACCACCAAGGTCGTAGCCATAGATCTGTGAGCGAAGACCAGGAGGTGAATGATGGTGTTCACTAATCAACGTTTCTAGGACTACAGGTACTAAAGTATACCCGATCACTTGATACTGCTCAAAGAGAAAGAATGCTGCCGGGAGTGTGTGAGAGAGAGAGAGAGAGAGAGAGAGAGAGAGAGAGAGAGAGAGAGAGAGAGAGGGAGAGAGAGAGACAGAGAGAGAGAGAGAGAGAGAGAGAGAGAGAGAGAGAGAGAGAGAGAGAGAGAGAGAGAGAGAGAGAGAGAGAGAGAGAGAGAGAGAGAAAATTTAGAGATACAAAAAGAGACTCTGGGAGAGATAGAGAGGCGGTCCGAAATCGAGAGAAAGAGAGAAAGAGCCAGAAGTCAGAAGACAGAGACAGACAAAAGACCAAGCAAAACGTCCCGACGAAAAAAAAACAACAACACAAACACAAAAACAACCCAAGGACTACACAGAAGCTAAACTTGTTTGCAATTGTTTGGTCATTATTCCATCTTTGGTGCTCATGAACAGCTCAGCATTGACAAGACCACAAAAAATCACCATTGGCAAGGAGGAGCTGTGCTAAATGCTGAAAATTGGAAGTGGTATTGAAAGCAATGCTGTCGTGTGATGACAAAACGCAGCAAGTACATTTCATCAACAAGAATATTTATTTATTTATTTATTTTTTTAACCTCCTCCAAGAACATGCAAGCATTCACAGAGACACTTTCAGTGTAAATTCTTGGCAAGTCATCAAAACACAAACCAGACAATAAAGGTAATTAAAAAAAAAAATTTTTAAATTAACACAATATAATAAATAACTGACTTAAGGTGTATTTTGTCATTCTGGGTTTCTTTGAAACACGACATCTCCATTTTCTCAAATCTAAATTCGATTGATTTGTTTTGATTTGTCCTCGCACGGGCAGAATGAACTTCACTCGCAGCCATTTAGTCATACATGTTGTGCTAGACCCCAAATAATTGTCACTAACACATTCATTTATTCACTAAAATTCACTAATGTGTAAGAAAACATAACACTGCAGACATACTAAAAGAATTGCTATTTACAAGAAAAGCATAATAGTGTAGTCAGTCCAAAGATTTCAGGGAGAAGCGCTATATAAAAGGATACTTACTGACCGTTATTATAAAGCCAGGTTCGACATACAAACATATCATAAGCTTTGCAAAATCATCTCACTGTAACCTTGCACAACCAGTTCAATGTACTGTCTTTTCACTATTATGGGAAATTAGAATTAAAACAGTAGAGGGGGGTGGGGAGGGGGGGAAAGAGAGAGAGAGAGAGAGAGAGAGAGAGAGAGAGAGAGAGAGAGAGAGAGAGAGAGAGAGAGAATCTTGAAGGTAAAATGCTGGATTTCAATACGAATTTAGTATTACTGACAAAGCTTAACATCACAATTTTTGCATTAACGTGACCAAGTCCTATGTCAAAGCATTAGGGGTGGCCTCATGGCGCAGTGGTTTACTCGCCGGTTTCCTATGCCGAAGGTCGCGGGTTCGATTCC
>JBAHVR010000129.1:0-125000 GCA_036898135.1 Oncomelania hupensis
CGAAGGATAGAAAGAATTATATATTCGATGCTTTGTGTGTTGTGAAAGATAGTTGTTGATAGTGAAGCTGGAAAGTAAATTTGGTTGTTGTTGAGTTGAGTTGAGAATTGTATGCAGTTGTTGATGTATGCTGAATAAAAGTGGAAAACTTTATACGTCGACTTTGTGACTTGTATGCTGCTTGAGCGGGCTGCGTGGATAAACGAATCTGAGTTACACCCTATCAGGAATTCAGCATTGGGGCTGAATCAGATACTGATAGAAAACACCAACATCAAACGGAGTGTAACATTTTGGGGGTCAAGCCGCGAATCACGCCATAGCCAAGGGTTCAACTGCTACAACAATCGATTCAACGTTACGAGAGGCAGTCATCGAGGGTAGCCGCCAACGAGTTGCGTCGAGAGGGGCCAACATACTGGGACTACATCACCGATAGGTTCGGGTTGACTGCAAGGGCGTGTAGTCGCTGAAGAGTTGCTTCGTGAGCGAACAACAGATCGGGACTACGTGGCTGCCGTAGGACTACGTCGAGGGACAGTCTCGGAGCTACATCGCCAGTATTACAGAGAGCGACGAGCGGACGTCGCGTCTACTTCAGCACAGGAGCGTGTACATCAACACCAGCGTGGTGCAGCGTCGCATACGACGAGGACAGCGGTGCCTGCGTCAGCGAAGGCGACTAGTGGCAAGCATCAGCGCTACTGCAGAAAGCGTGCTGTTCTAGAACAGTCTAGAAAGGTACAGCACAGTCAAGAACTTTCTAGAAAAAGAACTTTCCAGAAAAGAACTTTCCAGAAGCATCAAGATGGCTGACTTCTGGCAGAAAGGGATTCAACTGAATCTAAAAGGGAAACAGTTGACGGAGTACGTCAAATCCCAGGAGAGAATACAAGAACGAGAATTAGAAGAGCAGCGTCGCCGTGAAGAAAGAGAATTGGAAGAGAAGCGTCTAGAAAAAGAAATAGAACTAGAACAGAAGCGTCTAGAAATTGAACAGCAGCGGCAAGAAAAAGAAGAGCAACGACGTCGTGAAGAAAGAGAAATTGAACAGCAGCGGCAAGAGAAAGAAGAGCAACGACGTCGTGAAGAAAGAGAGGAAAGAGAGGCTGAGCGTCAATGCCAGCTAGAGTTGGCGCGTATCCAGAACATTCAGCATGCGCCACAAGTCACCAACGACCATACGGCTCCAAAATTGCCAGCGTTCGTCGACGGGAAGGACCAGATCGACAGCTATCTGGCGAGATTCGAAAGGTTCGCCGAAAGCTCCAACTGGCAACCTCGAGACTGGGCGATTCGACTAAGTGCACTTCTGACAGGGCAAGCGCTCGAAGTTTACACCAGACTGTCGAACGATGACGCCAAAAACTACGACGTCTTGAAAGAGGCCCTGTTGCAGTGCTACAACTTTACAGAGAAGGGCTACCGTAAACGCTTCCGTGAATGCCGGCCTAAGTCAGACGAGACGCCAAAGCAGTTTGTGGAGCGCCTGTCGTCATATCTACACAAGTGGGTGGAGTTATCAGGGGAAAGGAAGTCTTACGACAGTCTCCATGACCTGATCGTGAAGGAACAATTTCTCAATGCCTGTCACAAGGACCTAGCGACCCACTTAGAAGAACAAAAGCTGCAAACGCTTAAAGATGTGACTGAGGCTGCTGAAAGATATCTCATTGCTCATGGGAAGACCCTGGGGCCACCCAGCGCGACGAAACAGTTTCAGAAGACTGGAAACCATGTGAACCAGATCCAGGGGAGCCAGACGAGCCAGAGACAGACGGACTCCACGCCTCCTCCCAGGGAAGGGCATTCAAGGGGCTGTTTCACCTGCAACGCTACAGACCACAGAGCGGCTAACTGTCCTCAAAACAAAACTAGCGGACAGCGGAGCAGTACGGACAATTCAGCGGCGGGCAACCGGCAGAGGCGGTTCTCCAATCAACGGCAAACCAGTAGATCTGACCATCAGGTGTGCGGCGGGAGCGTCATTCTTCCGAGTAAAACCGAGCGCACAGCTACCCCTGCGGACGTGCAAGAGTGCATGACTGATGGCCAACTCCTCCTTGCCAACGGGAAATCCATCCCCGTCGTCGCCAGCGCAGCTGTGACCGTACAGAACATGCCTGTTTCCAAGGGACGCGTCGGAAATCATGAAGTGACTGTTTTAAGAGACTCTGGCTGCAGTGGGGTCATCGTCAGAGAAGACCTAATCGCTAAAGAACAGTTCACTGGCGATTCAAAATGGACACTTATGGCCGACAGCAAATGTGTGAAAGCGCCAGTTGCAAAAATTCATGTCAACACCCCTTTCTACATAGGCGAAGTCGAAGCGGTTTGCCTGAAGAAGCCGCTGTATGATTTGATGATCGGGAATATCGACGGCGCGAGACGACCCGACGACCCCGATCCAGAGTGGAGTCCTGCCTCAAATCAACATGTCGAAGTCGTGGAGGAGGATCCATTTCCATTTCCCGATGGAGACCTTACAGAGCTGCTACGGGACAATGTGGTTACTCCGGCTCAGCCCTGCCGACCAGAGATCGTCGGTGCTGTCACCACCAGGGCCCAGGCCAAGAGAGACAAGACGTCTACGCCACTGAAGGTCGCCGACAACTCCAAAGCTGCCATCGTGGACAGAGATAAGCTGATCCAGCTCCAGGAAGCTGACAGCACTTTAAACAAGTACAGGAACCGCCAAGACCACGTGACCAAGGGCAGTGGCACGGTCTATTTCGAGGTGAAGGCCAAGATCCTGTACAGAATCTTCCAGCATCCGAGGGTCAACGGAGGTAAACCACTACGTCAAGTCTTGGTACCGTTACCCCTAAGGCGCCAGGTGATGGAAGTAGCGCATGACTCAATCATGGGAGGTCACCTGGGTATCAAGAAGACGTCGGATAGAATCCAGGCGGTGTTCTACTGGCCAGGACTTCATGCGGACGTCAGCCGGTTCTGCCGATCATGTGACATTTGCCAGAAGACCATACCTCGAGGAAGGGTCCCGAAAGTGCCTATGCAGAGGATGCCTCTGATCGACCGACCTTTCAAGAGGGTGGCCTTAGACTTAATCGGCGAAATAAGACCTCCGAGTGAAGAAGGTCATCGATGGGTACTGACTTTAGTGGACTATGCGACTCGGTACCCAGAAGCAGTGCCGCTGAAGAAGATTGACACTGAAACTGTAGCAGAGGCAATGGTGGACATGTTCAGTAGACTTGGAGTGCCTGAAGAAATTCTGACAGACCTCGGGACACAGTTCGTCTCTGACTGTATGAAGGAGGTCAACAGACTGCTGAGCATCCGGCATTTGACTACGACACCCTACCATCCGATGTGCAACGGGCTCGTCGAAAAGTTCAATGCTACGCTGAAGTCCACCCTGAAGAAACTGTGCAGCGAGCAGCCCAGACAATGGCATCGCTACATCAACGCCCTACTTTTCGCCTACAGAGAAGTACCGCAGGAGTCCACCGGCTTTTCTCCGTTCGAGCTGCTGTACGGAGGAACCATCAGAGGGCCGATGCACATACTGAAAGAACTGTGGACGAAAGAAGTGGAGACCGTGGTGGGGATCAACGACTACAAGGTGAAGGTCGGCCAGCATTCCAAGATATACCACGCCAACCTCCTTAAGCTGTACGTGGAAAGGCCATCAGAGACTGTGCATGTGGCAACAGCAGCTGAGATCGATAACAGCTTTGACAGCGAGGAACTGTTGGAACTTGGAGACTTCCACAGCAAAGAAGGCATCGATGATGTTAAGCTAGGACCAAGCTTGACGGAAGGTCAAAAGATGGAGCTCAAGGACCTTATGGGCGAGTTTCCCCATAACTTCAATGATGTCCCAGGCTCTACGACTTTGGTCGAACATGAAGTCCACACCCAGACCTGGAAGGAGCACCTGCAGACCTTGAGGGAGCTATTCCACCGTCCCGCAGAAGCCAACCTGATCGTGAGACCCAGCAAATGCATTCTGGGAGCTGACATCGTCGACTGCGTCGGACATCCGACGGAAGAAGGAGACAACGGAGGATGCACTGACTCCAGGAAAGCACACGAGATCATCGTCTTTGACCCTGGGCCGATGACAACCGCAACTGACGAGGGCGTCGTTTCCTGGCAGATGAAAGAATATTGACTGTGTGGATGAACTAAGAATATTGGTAATGACAGACTTGAAAATGAAAAACGTTGACTGGGTAAATGATCTGTGAACATTGACAGTATCCAGAAAGATTTGCAGATGAGAAACATTGACTCTGTGTGAATGAACTGTGAACATTGACAGTATCCAGAAAGACTTGCAGATGAGAAACTTTGATTCTGTGTGAATGAACTGTGAACATTGGCAGTGTTCAGACAGTCTGAAATAAGTTTTAATTCTGAACTTTGTTTGTGCATTACGTTTCAACGTTGTTGAAAGAAATTGGGTAAATTTCTTCTTGAGTGGGGGGTTATGTTACGTTGAAACGCGAATGGTAGTACGTCGGAAGCGCGCACGATAGATCTAATCGTTTCGTTTTGCAAAGTATTCAATAATGGAGTTTATTTACCTTTGATTTGAGTTTGCATTGTTGTTAGGAGAGGCCTTGTATAACGTTGATAATTTGCGTTAGTCGATATTACTGGAGAAGTTTCTGAATCTGTTTGTTTACTATCGATCGAAGTTTCTTGATGGTCGTAGATAATGGAGAACATTCTTTTGGCAGGAAGAGAGAAGTACGACGTAAGTCAGTGATGACGATCTTTAATTCTGATTGGTTAGTTGTAATGCGTCATTTCTAGAACAACCTGTCGTCATCGCGAAGGATAGAAAAAATTATATATTCGATGCTTTGTGTGTTGTGAAAGATAGTTGTTGATAGTGAAGCTGGAAAGTAAATTTGGTTGTTGTTGAGTTGAGTTGAGAATTGTATGCAGTTGTTGATGTATGCTGAATAAAAGTGGAAAACTTCATACGTCGACTTTGTGACTTGTATGCTGCTTGAGCGGGCTGCGTGGATAAACGAATCTGAGTTACACCCTATCAGGAATTCAGCATTGGGGCTGAATCAGATACTGATAGAAAACACCAACATCAAACGGAGTGTAACAGACATCATCACGAGATCGTGTTCACTTTCGATGCCTTAACCTGGAAAAGTGCGTGTCTTCCCAATGTTGACGCTTGATCTGAAGCGTTTCTTGATCATGATGTAGTCAAATATGGTTGTGATGCCCCCGCTGGGACTGTGCCAATTCCATCGTCTGGCTTTCTTGTGGGGAGACTAAGCGTGTTTGCCAGTATTGACTTATCTGGCAAACTCCAAGATTCTCAGACCTATGTCATTTGTTTCGTTGCTGCAGTGTGGTCCACATGTATCTCCCTAGCTGTGATACGCATCTTGGCTAATCTTGGCATTCCATTCGCCCGCCTTGCACTATGCATATGCCCTTCCTCGGCATTTAGTCAATGACAGCCTGCAATTGTTCATAGAAATCCTTGACTTCGCTGTCGTCATAGCCTGATGTTGGGGCGTGAGCCTGGATGATGGTGATGTTGAAAGGGGCCGCTCGCAGACGGATGGTAATGAGTCTACTGGAGACTGGGCGGCAACCCATGACAGAGGTAAGAACGTCTTTGCGGACCAAGTATCCAACGCCATGTTCGTGCCTGTCATCTCTCCTGCTGAAATAAAGCTTTTGACATTTCTGCCGTGAACTGACAAAACCGAGCAAGTCCACAAAACCTACTTTCGAGAAAATCGACGTTTTGTGTTGCGCTATATTACGCGATCGTTTTTGGAAGTTTAAGGGCATATTATAATGCAATTCCTCGATTTAAGAGTGCATACCTTGAATGTTAAAGAAATGTTTGATAGATTTGATGTTTTAAGACTATTTGTGGACTTGCTTTGTTTTGTCAGATTATTCGTGAGATAGATCTTTGTTGAGAACATGACAAAACCAAGCAAGTCACCCGCTTGGTTTTGTCAGTTTATTATTGAATTAAATCCTTGTTAAAAAAATTCACAAAACCAAGTAAGTCAAATCCGCTTGGTTTTGTCAGTTTATTATTAAGTAAATCCTTGTTTTCAAAATTTACCAAACCAAGTAAGTCCCATAAAAAATCTGACGAGATGAGTCACATAAGTTGGGTTTTGTAAGATGTGGGTGCGGCAGTTACAGTGAGTGTATATGTGTGCCTGTTTATTGTTTTTAGCCATTCTTCATTTAATATTCCTGGGTTGGTATGCAGGAGTCATGGGTTTTTTTGCTCTCCCTTCAAAATAATATTAGATGCAGCCAATTTAATTTTAAAAATACAAAACTATTTTCCTTTCAGTTTCCTATTGTAGCGATCTTCCTGCCTTTACACCACGTGTATGTCTTGTATTTTGTTGCCCTTGTTGTGTGTCTGTAATATATTTGTTGCTGTTTGTTTGTGGGTTCGGGCACTGAATAGAATAGGCCCAACGTTTCCCGGCGTGTCGTAAGAGGCGACTAACAGGGGTAATGTTAGCACGGCATCACTGGGCGAAAGTCTTCTACACAGAAGTCACCGGCCAGGGCGAGGAACCTCACGTTGTTACATGTTCAACGACCACGTGCTCGGGGCCAAGGCGAGCCACACTGTATTCGTGGATTTCGGCTGTGCCCAACAGCCTGGAGAGGATTGGGCACCGCCAGGTCCTTTTTTGCCCAAGACACACTACATGCATAATGACACTATCCACTAATTCCATACCGGATAGGTCGTCGCCCGGCTCAAGGACCGCGCCTTCCGTTGGCCACCAGGACGGAGGTGTTAAGTATGCTACTGATGGACAATTTAGCAAGATCCGCACGAGAAACAACATCGTCATAGGAACCTGGAATGTCAGGACCCTAACTGCGGAAGGAAAATTAGAAGAACTGGCCCACGAGTTGGACCACTATCGATGGAACGTTCTAGGCATTAGTGAACTGCGCTGGAAAGGCCTAGGTGAAACAACGACAGACAAAGGCCACAAGCTCTATTTAAGCGGTAGAGATGACAGGCACGAACACGGCGTTGGATTCTTGGTCCACAAGAACATTCTAGCCACTGTCATGGGTTGCCGCCCAGTAGACTCATTACCATCAGCCTGAGAGCAGCCCCTTTCAACATCACCATCATCCAGACCTAAGCCCCAACATCAGACTATGACGACAGCGAAGTGGAGAATTTTTATGAAAATCTACAGGCGGTCCTTGACCAAGTGCCGAAGAAGGACATAGTCATAGTGCAAGGCGACTGGAATGCCAAGGTTGGCCAAGATGCGCACCACAACTGGGGAGACACATGTGGACCCCACTGCAACAACGAGACTAATGACAGGGGTCTGAGATTCTTGGAGTTTGCCAGATACAACAATCTGGTACTGGCAAACACGCTTGGTCTCCACAAAAACTCAGACGATGGACATGGCACAGTCCCAGGGGGGAGCATCACAACCAAATAGACTACATCATGGTCAAGAAACGCTTCAGATCAAGCATCAACTTTGGCAGGACACGCACTTTTCCAGGAGCAGACATCGGAAGTGACCACGATCTCTTGATGATGTCTTTCCGGCTCCACTTGAAGAGAGTAAATACTGCACTAGACTGAAGTTCAGCCTGGTCAAACTGCAAGACCCGGAGGTGGCAAAACTATTTGAGGCCACAATTGAAGGGAAATGTGCACCACTGCTCATTTTGGGGGCTGGTGAAGTAGATGTCAACACCATGACCACCACCTTCAACTCAGCTGTGACAGATGCCGCCACTGAGATCCTTGGCAAGCACCGACCAAAGAAGAAGCCGTGGATCACACCTGAACTTTTGGATCTGTGTGATAAACGAAGAGAGATTAAAAAAAGAAAGAAAAAGAACACCTCACAGGGAGCTGATGTCTACCGAAAAATCAACAATGACATCCGAAAAGGCATGCGCACAGCAAAGGAGAACTGGATAGAAGATCAATGCCAGGAAATAGAGAACAGTCTGAACAAAAACAACAGCAAGAAGGCCTACCAGACTGTAAAGCGGCTGACAAGTTTCAAACAGCCCAATGTCTCCACGATCCAAAGCAAGTCTGGCATATGCCTTACAGAAGAACAAGAAGTCTTGGACAGATGAACAGAGTACTGCTCTGACCTTTACAACCATACACCAATCAGACCCATCAGTTCTAGCATGTCCCGAGAACAGAGAAGAAGAAATCCTCCCAATTCTCCGGGAAGAAGTTGAGGCAGCAGTGCAATCGCTAAAGAAAGGGAAGTCAGCGGGAGTGGACAACATACCCGCGGAACTGCTACAAGCAGGATGAGAAGCGATGATTGATGCCCTCACCATTATCTGTAACAAGATCTGGAAGAGTGGAGAGTGGCCTATACCATGGGCCCAGTCGCTTGTCATCACTCTTCCCAAAAAAGGTAACCTTCAGGAGTGTGAAAATTAACGCACCGTCAGCCTCATCATCCATCCCAGCAAGGTCCTCCTGAAAATATTACTAAACAGGTTGAAACCCCAAGCTGAACAAATCATAGCTGAAGAACAAGCAGGGTTCAGGGCAGGGCGAAGTACCACTGAACAGATTTTCAACCTCAGAATAATCTGTGAGAAATACCTACAGCACCAACATCATGTGTTCATAGACTTCAAGAAAACGTTTGACCGAGTCTGGCATGCAGCTCTATGGGCAACAATGAAAGCGTACATTAATAAGTACGTTAATTATTGAAGTCATCAAAAACCTGTATGACAAGGCTACCAGTGCAGTCCTCCACAACAGCGCCATCGGGAACTGGTTCAGAACAACAATCGGTGTGCGTCAAGGATGCCTACTCTCTCCAACACCCTTCAACATCTTCCTAGAGCGCATCACGTCAGATGCTCTTGCAGATCACGAAGCCACAGTCAGCATAGGGGGTAGAGCAATCTCCAATCTTCGTTTTGCGGATGACATTGATGGATTGGTTGGAGAGGAACAAGAACTTGAACAGCTGGTACAGAGGCTTGACACCACCTCCAAAGCTTGTGGAATTGAAATAAGTGCAGAGAAGACCGAAATGATGACCAACAACACCAATGGCATCAACACGGACATCAAAGTCCAAGGCCAATCCCTCAACACAGTGCATAGCTTCAAATATTTAGGAGCCATTGTATCAGACAATGGGTCCCGACAGGAAGTCCTCTCCAGGATCGCACAAACAACTGCTGCCCTGACAAGGTTGAAGCCATTTGGAAAGACAGGACCATCATTCTACATTCCAAAGTAAGACTGCTGCGCTCCCTTGTCATCTCCATTTTCCTATATGCTTGCGAAGCATGGACCCTCACAGCAGATCTACAACGAAGAATACAATGCATGGAGATGAGGTGCTACAGAATACTTCTGGGCATTTCCTATACCCAATACATCACCAACGACGAAGTCCGACAGACCATCAAACAAGCCATTTGACAACACGATGACCTGCTCACAGTGGTGAAGAAACGGAAACTCCGATGGTATGGCCACGTCACCAGATCATCAGGCCTTGCAAAGACTATTCTGCAAGGCACAGTGCAAGGAGGTAGAAGAAGAGGGAGACCGAAAAAGAGGTGGGAGGACAACTTTCGAGAATGGACTGGTTTGACACTGAGCGAAGCCATCAGGGCTGCTGAGGACAGAGAGAGATGGAGTATGCTGGTTAAACGATCATCTGTGGTGCCCCTACGACCTCAGGGTTACGGGACAGGATAGGATAGGATAGGATAGGATAGAATAGGATAGGATAGGATAGGATAGTTTGTTTGTTTATTTCCACACCTCGTGGAAGTTGCCGCGTAGGCGGAAGATCTACAGGATCCTTCATGGTGGGCAGGAAAGTACATGAAGAAAACTCTTTTTCAAAAAGCCGAACACGTCCTTTGCTGACCGAAATTTCGTCATCAATTTCACAGGAAAATAATATTGCACAGCAGCAATAACATGGATTCTCACTGGTCCGCTTCATCTTAAGGCGCTTTCTCATTGGTCGGGAGGACTTACTTTTCTTTGTCAGGTTATTGTAGAAAATGACGTCATCATGCCAACTCGAGCATCAGCCAGAGGATCGCCGAAACAAAATCGCAGGGGACTTGCTTGGTTTTATCAGTTTATTCCCCCACTTAAAATTTTTTTTAACAAGGACTTACTCTATGATATCTCCAAATCTAAACATAGTTCGGATTTGATTTTTACAGGTAAGATGCGTCATTCTCTTGCAAGGTTGATGGCGCAAAAAACTCATTTTCGACCTTAGGTGGACTTACTCGGTTTTGTCAAATCACGGCAGATTTGTCGGTCGTTGTTTCACCTAGGCCTTACCAACACAGTTCGCCGATACCTAAAGTGTTCCATCGATAGTGGTCCAGCTCGTGGGCCAGTTCTTCACATTTTCCTTCCGCAGTTAGGGTCCTGACCTTCCGGGTTCCTATGACGACGTTGTCTCTCGTGCGGATTTTGCTAAGTTGTCCATCAGTAACCCACTTATCACCTTCGTCCTGGTGGCCAAAGGAAGGCGCGGGTCTTGGTGACCCGTGCGACGACCGATCCAGTATGGAGTGAGCGGTTCTTTTCATCATAGGATATGTCTTGAGCAAGAAAGACCTGGTGGAGCCCAATCCTCTCCAGGCTGTTGGCCTGTGACCTGTTGGACTGAAGGTTCGGGCACCGAATAGAATAGACCCAAGGTTTCCCGGCGTGTCTTAAGAGGCGACTAACAGGAGTGATTTTAGCACAGCATCACTGGGCGAAAGTCTTCTACACAGAAGTCACCGGCCTGGGAGGAGGAACCTCACGTTACTTTAGGTTCAGCTACCACGTGCCCGGGGCCAAGGCGATTTAAGTTGTGGCCAACAGCCTGGAGATGAATAATACTGTTGCGAAGATATAAAAGAAAGGGGGTGAAATAAAGCAGTTGCCTCATTTTAAATCGCAAAATAGCGTAAAATCATGATTTTCCAAATTTCTTTATCACTACACACAACCCCACAGTAAAACGACTTGTATCTGTGATTCCCCTAAATAAATGAAAATTGCAGTCCCTCAACAATGAATTATTTAGCAACATCTTCTTAATAATAAATTACATGTATTTAGCAATTCCTGCTTAATAATAAATTATATTACTAAACAAATAATTTTTTATAAACATTTCTAAATAATACATTATTTCACACAATCTGCTAAATAATGCATTATATAGGTAAATAATCTGACAAATCTAAAAGAGAGAGAATAGAAACATGGTTGTGATCAAGAGAAGTAATGAAGTTAATCACAATTTTCAGGAGGGCTGTGCCCAACTCGAAGGGAGGATTGACTTGGGTAAGACAGATTATTAGTTCTAGATGTTCAGTGAACTGCAAGAACAAAATTGTCTCCGTTATTTTTGCCAGAAAAGGTAAGTTTGAAACAGGTCTGTAGTTTTTACGACAGGATCCAAAGACGGCTTTTTGATGAGAGGTTTTACAAGAGCGGTTTTAAAAACAGAAGGGAAAGTTCCAGAAAGCAAAGACTGATTGATAACAACAGTGAAAATAATGATGTAGCAACGTTTCAAGAGGGTGGGTCAGTGGAGAGGCAGGCAGTGGGTCAAGTTCACAAGTTTTTAAAAAATATTTTTATTGCTGACGTTTTGAATGACGTCACGCACAGTCAGTTGATTTCATCACATGAGAAAAAGAGGTCAATGGACAAACTCAGGATCAACATGGACATTTCGAGTGACGGTTTGTGCATCAAGTATTTCTCGAATAGACTGGATTTTCTGTCAAAAGAAGTCGGAGAAATGCTGAGCAAGGTATGTTATAGTTGGAAGTGGAGATTTTTCTGATTTTCCTAAAAGCGTGCTTGTAACACTGAACAGTTGTTTAGATGTGTGGCATTCAACAATTTTGGCCTTGTAATAATTATACTGATTTTGCTGAATGAACAGCTCAGGGACTGTACTTTCTGTTACAAGTGCCCTCCATGGATTGGCCCCTTCCTACCTCACCCAGAACATTCACTTCACTTCCTCTTGCACCCTCATGCTACAAACACCCCGCTACAAATTCTCCTCTACAGGCTGTCGATCCTTCTCAGTGCTTCCTTCTTCAACTTGGAACTCTCTTCCTCTTTCTCTCTTCGCAGCTCTCCGAACATAGCCACACTCATGTCCAACTTGAAAACTCATCTCTTCCTTAAAAACATCTGATCTCGTCTCCCACGATCATAATTATTCCTTCTGTTCCGATTCAGTCCATCGCCGTCACACCGCAGGCCCTCAGCCCCCTCACTCCTTAGCTGCTCTCCTCCTCCCAGATTTCGAAGTTTTTGAAGGCAGTAAATTCTAGACTGACATTTTTTTGTGGATGGCCTGGGTGCTTGCAGTAAAGTTCAGTTTCTCGTCAATGATGGTTCCGAGTATTTGTATTGAGTGACTCTCTCGACTGTAACACCATCAATGACAAGGTCTGGAATGAGAGCGTTGTTTTTACATAAGTCAATGACCAGTTCTTTGGTTTTCTTTAATAATAATAATAATAATAATAATAATAATAATAATAATAATAATAATAATAATAATAATAACGGATTTTTATATAGCGGGTACTCCAGCCTATGACTAGACTCACCACGCTTTACATAGTCATTACATATAACTACATGCACTCGATAAAACATCGCTTTTGCTACAATACACCAAAAGACGGAACAGTAAAGGTACAAACTATTTACAACTATATACACAAATTACCCAAAAAAAAGACAGAAATAGACTATTTACAACTATGTACACAAATGACAAAAAAGACAGAAATAGAATAGCAAAAACCTATTCACAGCTATTTATATGCCCGGTTAGGCCCAGGAGGAAAAACAGTATAAATATTTACAGCCGTGTATACACTTACGGATCAGACAGAGACAAAAGAGGAGAGAATGGCAGCAGGATACAAATCAGTCTGAATAATGCAGTTTGAAGAGGTGGGTTTTGAGGGCCTTTTTGAATGCTTGTGTTGAATGTATGTTGCGGATATGCGAGGGAAGGGAATTCCACTGCTTAGGTGCGGAGTAAGCGAATGCACGTTGGCCGTATGTCTTAGTGCGGGTGACGGGAACCTTGAGTGTGTGAGTGTCGGCAGAAGATCTTAAAGAAGGGGAGTAGACAGACAGTAGATCAGCAAGGTAGGAAGGACAAGAATCTGTGAAGAAGTTGTGACAGAGAACAGAGAGTTTGTACTCTATGCGTTTACATTTGAGTCCAGTTAGTTTTTTTCGCACCAGGAACTAACCCACGTTGGGGTGCCGGGGGTTTCAGTATAAATAGTATCCCCACTTTCTGGAAATTTAGTGCTTTAAATTCCCACTGTCGCTGTCTTTCTCATTTGCTCTTTCTCATTCCTGCTCTGTTCTATCAATCTGCTATACTATCTTCTTCTTCGCTAGACCAGTCACCTACCTTTTTTCTTGAAAACTCTTCCGGGACAAGACTTCTTATTTGTGTATGAGGTCTGTTGGATCAGCTTGGGGATATTGGACGCTTTCTGCTAGGTGGTCACTATGGCTTCCTATGATGTTATTATGTAGCAATGTAGGCATTTTATATGTATATGTGTTTTGTTGATATTTTATAATGATGTTTATATTCTATTTTGTTTTTGTAAACGGGGGTTATATAAATTAGAGTACAGCCTCAGCGTCCCCTGCGTGGGATGTCTTTATTTAAAGTGACTGGCTGGTGTAGAGCTTTCAGGTTTACCACTAGGGTTGTTTCAGCAGATCTTTTATGCGGATCGGGGGTTGTCCGGTCCTGATTTGGCTCGGAAGAGTCCGCTGGACCTAAAGTAATAATCATGTAATGTAATGTAACCAGGAGCTAAACCTATCAACTGCAGAGAAATACACAGCATTTGAATTGGAATTATTATTATTAATACTATTATTATTATTATTATTATTATTATTATTATTATTATTATTATTATTATTATTATTATTATTATTATTATTATTATTAATGTTCTTATATTGAGCGTTTTTTCGCAGTTCAACAGCTCCACTATTGATTATTACTGTTTTTGTTATATTACTTTCATCTTTTTCTCAATCCACATCGGCCTTCAAACTTCTGCTACTAACCACAGAAACACAGTGTTACGTTGAAACGCGTACGAAAGTAGGTCGGAAGCGCGCACGATAGATCTAATCGTTTCGTTTTGCAAAGTATTCAATGATGGAGTTTATTTACCTTTGATTTGAGTTTGCATTGTTGTTAGGAGAGGCTTTGTATAACGTTGATAATTTTTGTTGGTCGATATCGTTGTAGAATTTTCTGGACCCGCTTGTTTACTATCGATCGAAGTTTCGGGATAAATATCGAAGTATGGCGGAAGGAGAAGAAATATGTATGACGTAAGTCAGTGATGACGATCTTTTAATTGATTGGCTGTAGTGCGTCATTTTAGTCTACTGGGTTCGAAATTTTTCGAGAAAAGAGAGAGAGATTATAAAATTGTGTGCCGCACTGTTGTTGAGAGATAGTGAAGTTGTTGATAGTGACTTGGAAAGTAAATTTGAAAGTTGTTGAGTTGAATTGAGAATTGTATGCAGTTGTTGATGTGTGCTGAATAAAAGTGGAAAACTTCATACGTCGACTTTGTGACTTGTATGCTGCTTGAGCGGGTTGCGTGAATAAACGAATCTGAGTTACACCCTATCAGGAATTCAGCATTGGGGCTGAATCAAATACTGATAGAAAACACCAACATCGAATCGAGTGTAACATTTTGGGGGTCAAGCCGCGATTCACGCCATAGCCAAGGGTTCAACTGCTACAACAAGCGAGTCAACGTTACGAGAGGCAGTCATCGAGGGTAGCCGCCAACGAGTTGCGTCGAGAGGGGCCAACATACTGGGACTACATCCGATAGGTTCGGGTTGACTGCAAGGGCGTGTAGTCGCTGAAGAGTTGCTTCGTGAGCGAACAACAGATCGGGACTACGTGGCTGCCGTAAGACTACGTCGAGGGACAGTCTCGGAGCTACATCGCCAGTGTTACAGAGAGCGGCGAGCGGACGTCGCGTCTACTTCAGCACAGGAGCGTGTACATCAACACCAGCGTGGTGCAGCGTCGCATACGACGAGGACAGCGGGGCCTGCGTCAGCGAAGGCGACTAGTGACAAGCATCAGCGCTACTGCAGAAAGCGTGCTGTTCTAGAACAGTCTAGAAAGGTACAGCACAGTCAAGAACTTTCCAGAAAAAAAGAACTCTACAGTCAAGAACTTTCTAGAAAAAGAACTTTCCAGAAGCATCAAGATGGCTGACTTCTGGCAGAAAGGGATGCAACTGAATCTAAAAGGCAAACAGCTGACGGAGTACGTCAAGTCTCAGGAGAGAATACAAGAAAGAGAAGAACAACGTCAGCGTGAAGAAAGAGAAGATGAGCGACGGCGTGAAGAAAGAGAAATAGAGGAGCAGCGACGTCGTGAAGACAGAATCAGAGGAGCAGCGACGCCGTGAAGAAAGAGAGTTCGAGCTGAAGCGTCTTGAAGGCGAGCGTCAATACCAGCTAGAGTTGGCGCGTATCCAGAAAAATCAGCATGCGCCACAAGTCACCAACGACCATACGGCTCCAAAATTGCCAGCTTTCGTCGACGGGAAGGACCAGATCGACAGTTATCTGGCGAGATTCGAAAGGTTCGCTGAAAGCTCTAACTGGCAACCTCAAGACTGGGCGATTCGACTAAGTGCACTTCTGACAGGGCAAGCGCTCGAAGTTTACACCAGACTGTCGAACGATGACGCCAAAAACTACGACGTCTTGAAAGAGGCCCTATTACAGTGCTACAACTTTACAGAGAAGGGCTACCGTAAACGCTTCCGTGAATGCCGGCCTAAGTCAGACGAGACGCCAAAGCAGTTTGTGGAGCGCCTGTCGTCATATCTACACAAGTGGGTGGAGTTATCAGGCGAAGGGAAGACTTACGAGAGTCTCCATGAGCTGATCGTGAGGGAACAATTACTCAACGCCTGCCCTAAGGACCTCGCGATCCACTTGGAAATACAAAAGTTGCAGACGCTAAAAGACGTTGCTGAGGCTGCTGAAAGATATCTCATCGCTCATGAGAAAACGTTGGGGCCACCCAGCGCGACGAAACACTTTCAGAAGACGACAAGCCATGGGAACCAGATCCAGGGGAGCCAGACGAGCCAGAGACACACTGACTCCACGCCTCCTCCCAGGGAAGGGCACTCAAGAGGCTGTTTCATCTGCAACGCTACAGACCACAGAGCTGCCAGCTGCCCTCAAAGCAGAAATAGCGGACAGCGGAGCAGTACGGACAATGCAGCGGCGGGCAACCGGCAGAGGCGGTTCTCCAATCAACGGCAAACCAGTAGATCTGACCATCAAGTGTGCGGCGGGAGCGTCATTCTTCCGAGTGAGACCAAGCGCACAGCTACCCCTGCGGACGTGCAAGAGTGCATGACCGATGGCCAACTTCTCCTTGCCAACGGAAAATCCATCCCCGTCGTCGCCAGCGCAGCTGTGACCGTCCAGAACATGCCTGTTTCAAAGGGACGCGTCGGAAATCATGAAGTGACTGTCTTAAGAGACTCTGGCTGTAGTGGGGTCATCGTCAGAGAAGACCTAATCGCTAAAGAACAGTTCACTGGCGATTCAAAATGGACACTTATGGCCGACAGCAAATGTTTGAAAGCGCCAGTTGCGAAAATTCATGTCAACACCCCTTTCTACATAGGCGAAGTCGAAGCGGTTTGCCTGAAGAAGCCGCTGTATGATTTGATGATCGGGAATATCGACGGCGCGAGACGACCCGACAACCCCGATCCAGAGTGGAGTCCTGCCTCAACCCAACGTGTCGAAGTTGTGGAGGAGGATCCATTGCCGTTTCCCGATGGAGACCTTACAGAGCCGCTACGGGACAATGTGGTTACTCCGGCTCAGCCCTGCCGACCAGAGATCGTCAGTGCTGTTACTACCAGGGCCCAGGCCAAGATAGACAAGATGTCTACGCCACTGAAGGTCGCCGACAACTCTAAAGCTGCCATCGTGGACAGAGATAAGCTGATCCAGCTCCAGGAAGCTGACAGCACTTTAAACAAGTACAGGAACCGCCAAGACCACGTGACCAAAGGCAGTGGTACGGTCTATTTTGAGGTGAAGACCAAGATCCTGTATCGAATCTTCCAGCACCCGAGGGTCAACGGAGGGAAACCACTCCGGTCCTGATTTGGCTCGGAGGAGTCCGCTGGACCTAAAGCAACAATAAATCAATCAATCAATCAGGGAAACCACTACGTCAAGTCTTGGTACCGTTACCCCTAAGGCGCCAGGTGATGGAAGTAGCGCATGACTCAATCATGGGAGGTCACCTAGGTATCAAGAAGACGTCGGATAGAATCCAGGCGGTGTTCTACTGGCCAGGACTTCATGCGGACGTCAGCCGTTTCTGCCGATCATGTGACATTTGCCAGAAGACCATACCTCGAGGAAGGATCCCGAAAGTGCCTATGCAGAGGATGCCTCTGATCGACCGACCTTTCAAGAGGGTGGCCTTAGACTTAATCGGCGAAATAAGACCTCCAAGTGAAGAAGGTCATCGATGGGTACTGACTTTAGTGGACTATGCGACTCGGTACCCAGAAGCAGTGCCTCTGAAGAAGATTGACACTGAAACTGTTGCAGAGGCGCTGGTGGACATGTTCAGTAGACTTGGAGTGCCTGAAGAAATTCTGACAGACCTCGGGACGCAGTTCGTCTCTGACTGCATGAAGGAGGTCAACAGACTGCTGAGCATCCGGCATTTGACTACGACACCCTACCATCCAATGTGCAACGGGCTTGTCGAAAAGTTCAATGCTACGCTGAAGTCCACCCTGAAGAAACTGTGCAGCGAGCAGCCCAGACAATGGCATCGCTACATCAACGCCTTACTTTTCGCCTACAGAGAAGTACCGCAGGAGTCCACCGGCTTCTCTCCGTTCGAACTGCTGTACGGAAGAACCATCCGAGGGCCGATGCACATCCTAAAAGAACTGTGGACGAAAGAAGTAGACACCCCAGAGGTGAAGAACAGCTACCAGTACGTGTTTGAGCTACGGGAGAAGCTGGAGCAGACTCTCGAGATAGCCAGAGAAAACCTGAAGAAGTCCCAGGACTGTGGAAAGCACTACTATGACCGTAGGGCTGTGAACAGGAAGTTTAAACCTGGCAACAAAGTGCTGGTGCTGCTACCTACTGATCACAATAAGTTGCTGATGCAGTGGAAAGGCCCGTACGAAGTGGAGACTGTGGTGGGGATCAACGACTACAAGGTGAAGGTCGGCCAGCATTCCAAGATATACCACGCCAACCTCATTAAGCTGTACGTGGAAAGGCTATCAGAGACTGTGCACGCAGCAACAGCAGCTGAAATCGACGACAGCTTTGACAGCGAAGAACTGTTGGAACTGGGAGACTTCCACATCAAAGAAGGCATCGATGATGTTAAGCTAGGACCAGGCTTGACGGAAGGTCAAAAGTTGGAGCTCAAGGACCTTATGGGCGAATTTCCCCATAGCTTCAGCGATGTCCCAGGCTCTACGACTTTGGTCGAACATGAAGTCCACACCCAGACCTGGAAGGAGCATCTGCAGACCTCGAGGGAGCTGTTCCACCGTCCCGCAGAAGCCAACCTGACCGTGAGACCCAGCGAATGCATTCTGGGAGCTGACAACGTCGACTGCGTCGGACATCCGGCGGAAGAAAAAGACAACGGAGGATGCACTGACTCCAGGAAAGCCCACGTGATCGTCGTCTTTGACCCTGGGCCGATGACGACCGCAACTGACGAGGGCGTCGTTTCCTTGCGAATGAAAGAACATTGACTGTGTGGATGAACTAAGAATATTGGTAATGACAGGCTTGAAAATGAAAAACGTTGACTGGGTAAATGATCTGTGAACATTGACAGTATCCAGAAAGATTTGCAGATGAGAAACATTGACTCTGTGTGAATGAACTGTGAACATTGACAGTATCCAGAAAGACTTGCAGATGAGAAACTTTGTGTGAATGAGCTGAGAACATTGACAGTGTTCAGAAAGTCCGAAATAAGTTTTAATTCTGAACTTTGTTTGTGCATTACGTTTCAACGTTGTTGAAAGAAATTAGGTAAATTTCTTCTTGAGTGGGGGGTTATGTTACGTTGAAACGCGTACGAAAGTAGGTCGGAAGCGCGCACGATAGATCTAATCGTTTCGTTTTGCAAAGTATTCAATGATGGAGTTTATTTACCTTTGATTTGAGTTTGCATTGTTGTTAGGAGAGGCTTTGTATAACGTTGATAATTTTTGTTGGTCGATATCGTTGTAGAATTTTCTGGACCCGCTTGTTTACTATCGATCGAAGTTTCGGGATAAATATCGAAGTATGGCGGAAGGAGAAGAAATATGTATGACGTAAGTCAGTGATGACGATCTTTTAATTGATTGGCTGTAGTGCAGTGCGTCATTTTAGTCTACTGGGTTCGAAATTTTTCGAGAAAAGAGAGAGAGATTATAAAATTGTGTGCCGCACTGTTGTTGAGAGATAGTGAAGTTGTTGATAGTGACTTGGAAAGTAAATTTGAAAGTTGTTGAGTTGAATTGAGAATTGTATGCAGTTGTTGATGTGTGCTGAATAAAAGTGGAAAACTTCATACGTCGACTTTGTGACTTGTATGCTGCTTGAGCGGGTTGCGTGAATAAACGAATCTGAGTTACACCCTATCAGGAATTCAGCATTGGGGCTGAATCAAATACTGATAGAAAACACCAACATCGAATCGAGTGTAACACACAGACACCCTCCTACCCCTACACACTTTTTAAAAAAAAAATACACTCCTTGCTCACCCCAGGTATACATAGCACTCCATCCGTCCTCCACACCCACCCTATTTTTATAATAAAAAAATTAAACTACCTCCATTACTTAAAATCATCCCTAAGGATTGGAATTATCCATTTCACCTCTCTCTCTCTCTCTCTCTCTCTCTCTCTCTCTCTCTCTCTCTCTCTCTCTCTCTCTCTCTCTCTCTTATATTGCATGCAAATCTTCTTTACTCGGTGGGGTAGGTGCGTCATCATCAGTGTCTACTCTACCCTGTAATCTCAAGTGGACAAACTCGCCTCGCTTTCTATAGCTATGACGTCAAGCTGGCAAAAAGGAAAAGAGCAGTGGTGTGATGCATGGTGCGATTCTAAGCAAAATATTGTTCTCTTAAGCAATAACAGCTGTCCCATTTCCTTGTGACGCATTGTGACGAATGTACTCCCAAAAATAATTCAATTCAATAATTTATTTTAACGTCTTTTCACATATGTGATTTTAGACCATACAATCATTCTCACGCATGTACACAAACATATAATATAACAATTTAAAATTAATCATACAAAATATTTAACATTACTACAGAAGTTTGCCAACTGCAGACTTGTGAATTATTCGAGCAATATCTATCATTGCTGGACTATGCAACAAAATTCAAATTGATTCTTGACTATTTACATCGATATTCTCCCCCGTTGGGGTGCCGGGGGTTTCAGTATAAATAGTATCCCCACTTTCTGGAAATTTAGTGCTTTAAATTCCCACTGTCGCTGTCTTTCTCATTTGCTCTTTCTCATTCCTGCTCTGTTCTATCAATCTGCTATACTATCGTCTTCTTCGCTAGACCAGTCTCCTACCTTTTTTCTTGAAAACTCTTCCGGGACAAGACTCCTTGTTTGTGTATGAGGTCTGTTGGATCATCTTGGAAATATTGGACGCTTTCTGCCAGGTGGTCACTAGGGCTTCCTATGATGTTATTATTTAGCAATGTAGGCATTTTATATGTATGTGTTTTGTTGATAATTTATAATGATGTTTGTATTCTATTTTGTTTTTGTAAACAGGGGTTCGATAAGTTGGGGTGAAGCCTCAGCTGTCCCCTGCGTGGGATGCCTTTATTGTAAAGTGACTGGCTGGTGGAGGGCATTCAGTTTTCCTACTAGGGTTGTTTCGGCAGATCTTTTATGCGGATTGGGGGTTGTCCGGTCCTGATTTGGCTCGGAAGAGTCCGCTGGACCTAAAGCAACAATTATGTAATGTAATGTAATTTACATCGATATTCTTTTCTTTAAATTAGATAACCAAAATAGGACATTTATATAAAAGGTGTTTAACAGATATTGGTTGTAAACAAGTACAAACTACATCTTTTGAAAACTTAGTGTTCCATGAATTTACTCTTAGTTTATTTATTATTCTACACAAATGTCTTGGACAAAAATTTTTTTCATTCTTTCCATTGCTAGGTAAATTAGAATATATAGTCTTTTCTAATAAAGATATTAATTCAAATACTGAAGGCTTTATATTAATATATGCAATAGTATCACCTAATTTCATTGCTCCTCGTTTAGCCAATTTATTAAACTATATATTCCAATAAATGCAGGTATGAGAAGGAATCCAACAAAAGGATACTCCAATACCTTTAGATATAATATAATGTATTAAAGACTTGATTTAAAATAAAATATCTGTCCTCCTTTTACATGACCAATATTTTAAAGAATATAAAACTGATTTTGAATCTACACAGAAAAGAATATTAAATAAAGCCAATGAAGAATTACAAATAATCTTTAAAGCCATAAGGATTGCATACAATTCTGCTGTAAATATTGAGACATTCTTACCAATATAATATGACTTTTGAATTTTTAAGTCAGGAATTGCAATTCCAGCGCCAGCATGTGATGTTTCTAGAACTGTGCCATCAGTATAAATTTTCAAATGATTAGAATATTGTTTCTCCAGCAGCTCTCTAGCCTCAGTAACAATTAACTGTACATTTTCACTTTTCGTGGTATCTGTGTAATCAATATGGAACGTCCCAAAAATAAGTCCTCTCCAAGATCGCACGAACAATTGCTGCGCTGACAAGGTTGAAGCCCATTTGGAAAGACAGGACCATCAGTCTACACTCCGAGATAAGGCTGCTGCGCTCCCTTGTCATCTCCATCTTCCTATACTCTTGCGAAACATGGACCCTCATAGCAGATCTATAACGAAGAATACAAAGCATGGAAATGAGTTGCTACAGAAGACTTTTGGGCATTTCCTGTACCCAGCACATAACCAAAGACGAAGACCATCACAAAAGCCATTGTACAACATGGTGCCATGCTCACAGTGGGGAAGAAACGAAAACTAAGATGATATGGCCACGTCACCAGAGCATCAGGCCTTGCAAAGACAATCCTGCAAGGCACGGTGCAAGGAGACAGAAGAAGAGGGAGGCAGAAAAAGAGGTGGGAGGACAACATTCAAAAAGGACTGGCTTGACATTGAGCGAAGGCATAAGGGTTTCTGAGGACAAAAAAAAATGGAGTACGCTGGTTACACGATCATCTGTGATGCCCCAACTACTTTCGAGTTACGGGATAGGATAGGGAAAGGATGTTGTCACGGTAAATGATCGTTGCCCAATCCGACAGCTAGGCTTTGAGTTGTATAGGCGTGTCTTCCTTGTTGTGTAAACCCACAACTTGGCCTACTAATTATACACCTTTTCTTTAGGCCGGGCCACACTTGTGTCACGCACCCGGCCGCCTTTGTGTTACAAGTATTTCCTGGCTAACGTAAAAGTTCACAAGGACAGCAATTGATTAGATTAGATATATTTACTAAATCAGCACGCATTTAAGCTTACAAACAATACGAGCTGCATGTACGATTCGCATATACATGTAGCTTTGACAGCCTCCCATGCAACCAACCATTCCTATAGACTAGTAATAGGCCTGTAAAGGGGATGGGTGTGTTATAAACCCCACACACAAAAAGAACTATAGTGCTGAGGATGTTACGTACAAAGGGGTAAAATGTCAATACAGCGTTTACTCCCCTCTTTTGGCGTACGCCTACGCTCTTATGTGACAAGGAAATAAAACATGTGGAACAGGAGGATGTCGCATATTGGGCGTATATTTCAAAGAGGTATTTCTTTTGGCGAAAAGGGATTATTCCTTTGACGGTTACTTTAATTCGTGGAACATTTCCTCCATGCTATAGCATAGAAAATTACATTCTCTCTCTCTCTCTCTCTCTCTCTCTCTCTCTCTCTCTCTCTCTCTCTCTCTCTCTCTCTCTCTCTCTCTCTCTCTCTCTCTCTCTCTCTCTCCCCCTTTTTCTCCCTCTTTCTCTCTCCCTCTATCTTCCTTTCTCTTTCCCTCTGTCTCTCTCCCTCTCTATCTCTCTACCTCTCTCTCCCCATCTCTCTATCTCTCTGTCACAATCTCTATCTCCCTTCCTCTCTCCCTCACTCTCTCTCTCATTCTCTCTCTCCCTCTTTCTCTCTCCCTCTCTATCTTCCTTTCTCTTTGCCTCTCTCTCTCTCCCTCTCTCTCTCTCTCCTCTCCCTATCTCTCTCCCTCTCTCTCTTTCTATATCTCCCCCCTCTCTCTCTCTCTTTCTCTCTCTCTCCTCTCTCTCCCTATCTCTCACTCTCTCTCCCTCTCTTTATCTCTCTCCCTCTCTCTCCCTCCCTCTCGCTCACCTTCTCTCCTTCTCTATCTCACCTCTATCTCACTCTCTATCACTCTATCTCTCTCTCTGGGTGGCCTGATAGCATAGTTGATAGGGAGCTGGTCTCCTATGCCGAAGGTCGCGGGTTTGAACCCCGCATGGGCCGAACTTACGTGACTTAGGTACGAGACTTTTGAAGACACCGAGAGTTTTCTCCGGGTACTCCGGTTTCCTTCCCTTGTTCAATAATGGTATTGGATGCAGTCAATCTAAATTTCACAAATAAACATTGATTTCTCTAGCCCCTGCCGGGATAGCGATCTGTTAAGATTTGGACGCTTGATTTGCAAGAAATTTAACGTGTTCCTGCAAGCATTGCGTTGGAGTCATTGGTTTAATGCAGTTCCATAAATGCAGGTCTTTTATGTCTACCACCAGCATCATTACCATCACCAACACGCATCTTTATCTTCTCTTCTTCCTCTTTTACCTCTTCCTCATCCTCTTTCTCCTCCTCAGCATGATCATGATCATGATCATGATCATCATCATTATCATCTTCATCATAATCTTCTTCTTCAACTCCTCCTCCACCTGCTCCTACTCCTTCTCATCATCATCATCATCATCATCAGCAGCAGCAGCAACAGCTTAATCATCATCATCATCATCATCATCATCATCATCATCATCATCATCATATTCTTTTTTTTTCTTCTTTTCACATGTAAGCTCACTTTTCTTTCATAACTCTTTTAATTTGTTTCTGAGGTTACGTTAATGTAGCCGAGTCTCTCCAATGCGCGACTAGTCGCCTCTCATTCTGCACACATATCCCACAGCTCCAATCGTAACCTGTCCTCATGGTTTTTCGAGGTTCGAAGCAGTAATCGTTACCAGTAGCGAGTTGCTTTGAAGCGAGTACTCATCCCCTTTGGGGTGCCGGGGGTTTCAGTATAAATAGTATCCCCACTTTCTGGAAATGTAGTGCTTTAAATTCCCACTGTCGCTGTCTTTCTCATTTGCTCTTTCTCATTCCTGCTCTGTTCTATCAATCTGCTATACTATCGTCTTCTTCGCTAGCCCAGTCTCCTACCTTTTTTCTTGAAAACTCTTCCGGGACAAGACTCCTTATTTGTGTATGAGGTCTGTTGGATCAGGTTGGGAATATTGGACGCTTTCTGCAAGTTGGTCACTAGGGCTTCCTATGATGTTATTATTTAGCAATGTAGGCATTTTTTATGTATGTGTTTTGTTGATAATTTATAATGATGTTTGTATTCTATTTTGTTTTTGTAAACGGGGGTTCGATAAGTTGGGGTGAAGCCTCAGCCGTCCCCTGCGTGGGATGTCTTTATTGTAAAGTGACTGGCTGGTGGAGAGCTTTCGGTTTTACCACTAGGGTTGTTTCAGCAGATCTTTTATGCGGATCGGGGGTTGTCCGGTCCTGATTTGGCTCGGAAGAGCCCGCTGGACCTAAAGCAATAATCATGTAATGAAGCGAGTACTCGCAAACATAGGCGATGAGTTCCGTTGCACAAAGCGAAAACAAGCAATCCGTCACGTGACTTTGGAGAGTTGGAAAAACTAGATACTGTTCTGCGAGTACATCATGGACGCTAACATTGTGGACTTATCCTCCGTTCGATTTTAGCCTACCCCTTGAACAACTTGGTCTATCAGGAGTGCGGGTGGCTCCCCCTCCGAGACAAACGCAGGAAACTGGCTGCTGGCTTCGAGTCTCGCGCATTTTCCTTCCCAAATCAGGTGGGTGGTGTCCTGGTTGGGGACTACTCCCTTAGCTTCTTGACCTCTAGACAGCGCGTGTCTGCTTTACCTTTCATTCATCTCAGGGCGCTCGCCCTAGCCACGTACACACAATCCCTTTGGAAGAAATGCACCTCCCAACTTTCAGACGTGTTGATAGTAAACCGGATTGCCGGCTACTAGTGCCACCACACCCACTGCAGGTCACTGCCACAAACCTGCTGTTACACTCAGTTTGATGTTGGTGTTTTCTATCAGTATCTGATTCAGCCCCAATGCTGAATTCCTGATAGGGTGTAACTCAGATTCGTTTATCCACGCAGCCCGCTCAAGCAGCATACAAGTCACAAAGTCGACGTATGAAGTTTTCCACTTTTATTCAGCACACATCAACAACTGCATACAATCGCTCAATCGTCTTTCCACTCTCAAATTTACTTTCCAACTAACAACAACTTCAACTATCTCAACAACAGTGCGGCACACAGTTTTATAATCTCTCTCTCTTCCCGAACAATTTCGAACCCGGTAGAAATGACGCACTACCACCAATCAAAATAAAAGATCGTCATCACTGACTTACGTCATACATTATTATTTCTCCTTCCGGAACGTCCTCTTGCTTCGACATGTATCGGGAAATTTCTATCGAGAGTAAACACTCAGATCCAGAAAATTCTCCAGTAATATCGACTAACGCAAATCATCAACGTTATACAAAGCCTCTCCTAACAACAATGCAAACTCAAATCAAAGGTAAATAAACTCCATTATTGAATACTTCGCAAATCGAAACAATTAGATCTATCGTGCGCGTTTCCGACGTACTACCATTCGCGTTTCAACGTAACATAACCCCCCACTCAAGAAGAAATTTACCCAATTTCTTTCAACAACGTTGAAACGTAATGCACAAACAAAGTTCAGAATTAAAACTTATTTCAGACTGTTTGAACACTGTCAAAGTTCACAGCTCATTCACACAGAGTCAATGTTTCTCATCTGAAAGTCTTTCTGGATACTGTCAATGTTCACAGATCATTTACCCAGTCAACGTTTTTCATTTTCAGGTTTGTCATTACCAATATTCTTAGTTCATCCACACAGTCAATATTCTTCCAACCGCAAGGAAACGACGCCCTCGTCCGTTGCAGTTGTCATCGGCCCAGGGTCAAAGACGATGATCACGTGGGCTTCCCTGGAATCAGTGCGTCCTCCGTTGTCTCCTTCTTCCATCGGATGTCCGACGCAGTCGACGTTGTCAGCTCCCATGATGCATTTGCTGGGTCTCACGGTCAGGTTGGCTTCTGCGAGAAGGTGGAACAGCTCCCTCAAAGTCTGCAGATGCTCCTTCCAGGTCTGGGTGTGGACCTCATGTTCGACTAAAGTCGTAGAGCCTGGGACATCATTGAAGTTATGGGGAATCTTGCCCATAAGGTCCTGGAGCTCCAACTTTTGACCTTCCGTCAAGCTCGGTCCTAGCTTAACATCATTGATGCCTTCTTTGCTATGGAAGTTTCCCAGTTCCAACAGTTCCTCGCTGTCAAAGCTGTTGTCGATCTCAGCTGCTGTTGCTGCATGCACAATCTCTGATGGCCTTTCCACGTACAGCTTAAGGAGGTTGGCGTGGTATATCTTGGAATGCTGGCCGACCTTCACGTTGTAGTCGTTGATTCCCACCACGGTCTCCACTTCGTACGGGCCTTTCCACTGCATCAGCAACTTATTGTGATCAGTAGGTAGCAGCACCAGCACTTTGTTGCCAGGTTTGAACTTCCTGTTCACAGCCCTACGATCGTAGTAGTGCTTTCCACGGTCTTGGGACTTCTTCAGGTTTTCTCTGGCTATCTCGAGAGTCTGCTCCAGCTTCTCCCGTAGCTCAAACACGTACTGGTAGCTGTTCTTCACCTCTGGGGTGTCTACTTCTTTCGTCCACAGTTCTTTTAGGATGTGCATCGGCCCTCGGATGGTTCTTCCGTACAACAGCTCGAACGGAGAAAAGCCGGTGGACTCCTTTGGTACTTCTCTGTAGGCGAAAAGTAAGGCGTTGATGTAGCGATGCCATTGTCGGGGCTGCTCGCTGCACAGTTTCTTCAGGGTGGACTTCAGCGTAGCATTGAACTTCTCGACAAGCCCGTTGCACATTGGATGGTAGGGTGTCGTAGTCAAATGCCGGATGCTCAGCAGTCTGTTGACCTCCTTCATGCAGTCAGAGACGAACTGCGTCCCGAGGTCTGTCAGAATTTCTTCAGGCACTCCAAGTCTACTGAACATGTCCACCAGTGCCTCTGCTACAGTTTCAGTGTCAATCTTCTTCAGTGGCACTGCTTCTGGGTACCGAGTCGCATAGTCCACTAAAGTCAGTACCCATCGATGACCTTCTTCACTCGGAGGTCTTATTTCGCCGATTAAGTCTAAGGCCACCCTCTTGAAAGGTCGGTCGATCAGAGGCATCCTCTGCATAGGCACTTTCGGGACCCTTCCTCGAGGTATGGTCTTCTGGCAAATGTCACATGATCGGCAGAAACGGCTGACGTCCGCATGAAGTCCTGGCCAGTAGAACACCGCCTGGATTCTATCCGACGTCTTCTTGATACCCAGGTGACCTCCCATGATTGAGTCATGCGCTATTTCCATCACCTGGCGCCTTAGGGGTAACGGTACCAAGACTTGACGTAGTGGTTTACCTCCGTTGACCCTCGGATGCTGGAAGATTCTGTACAGGATCTTGGCCTTCACCTCGAAATAGACCGTGCCACTGCCTTTGGTCACGTGGTCTTGGCGGTTCCTGTACTTGGTTATAGTGCTATCAGCTTCCTGGAGCTGGATCAGCTTATCTCTGTCCACGATGGCAGCTTTTGAGTTGTCGGCGACCTTCAGTGGCGTAGTCGTCTTGTCTCTCTTGGCCTGGGCCCTGGTAGTAACAGCACCGACGATCTCTGGTCGGCAGGGCTGAGCCGGAGTAACCACATTGTCCCGTAGCAGCTCTGTAAGGTCTCTATCGGGAAATGGCAATGGATCCTCCTCCACATCTTCGACGTGTTGAGTTGAGGCAGGACTCCACTCTGGATCGGGGTCGTCGGGTCGTCTCGTGCCGTCGATATTCCCGATCATCAAATCGTATAGCGGCTTCTTCAGGCAAACCGCTTCTACTTCGCCTATGTAGAAAGGGGTGTTGACATGAATCTTCGCAACTGGCGCTCTCACACATTTGCTGTCGGCCATAAGTGTCCATTTTGAATCGCCAGTGAATTGTTCTTTAGCGATTAGGTCTTCTCTGACGATGACCCCACTGCAGCCAGAGTCTCTTAAAACAGTCACTTCATGATTTCCGACGCGTCCCTTTGAAACAGGCATGTTCTGGACGGTCACAGCTGCGCTGGCGACGACGGGGATGGATTTTCCGTTGGCAAGGAGAAGTTGGCCATCGGTCATGCACTCTTGCACGTCCGCAGGAGTAGCTGTGCGCTTGGTCTCACTCGGAAGAATGACGCTCCCGCCGCACACTTGATGGTCAGATCTATTGTTTTGCCGTTGATTGGAGAAACGTCTCTGTCGGTTGCCCACCGCTGCATTGTCCGTACTGCCCCGCTGTCCGCTACTTTTGTTTTGAGGACAGTTAGCCGCTCTGTGGTCTGTAGCGTTGCAGGTGAAACAGCCTCTCGAATGCCCTTCCCTGGGAGGAGGCGTGGAGTCAGTGTGTCTCTGGCTCGTCTGGCTCCCCTGGATCTGGTTCCCATGGCTTGCCATCTTCTGAAAGTGTTTCGTCGCGCTGGGTGGCCCGAACGTTTTCTCATGAGCGATGAGATATCTTTCAGCAGCCACAGCAACGTCTTTTAGCGTCTGCAACTTTTGTATTTCCAAGTGGATCGCGAGGTCCTTAGGGCAGGCGTTGAGTAATTGTTCCCTCACGATCAGCTCATGGAGACTCTCGTAAGTCTTCCCTTTGCCTGATAATTCCACCCACTTGTGTAGATATGATGACAGGCGCTCCACAAATTGCTTTGGTGTCTCGTCTGACAAAGGCCGGCATTCACGAAAGCGTTGACGGTAGCCCTTTTCTGTAAAGTTGTAGCACTGCAATAGGGCCGCTTTCAAAACGTCGTAGTCTTTGGCGTCATTATTCGACAGTCTACTGTAGACATCGAGCGCCTTCCCCGTCAGTAGTGCGCTGAGTATGATCGCCCAGTCTTGACGTTGCCATTTAGCGCTTTCGGCGAACCTTTCAAACCTCGCTAGATAGCTGTCGATCTGGTCCTTTTCGTCGACGAATGCTGGCAATTTTGGAGCTTTGAAGTCACTGATAACGTGTGGCGCGTGCTGCTGTTGTTGGATGCGCGCCATCTCTAACTGGAACTGACGCTCAGCTTCCCTTTCTTCACGCCTGCGTTCCTCTTCTCTTTCTTCACGCTGCCGCTGCTCTTCTCTTTCTTCTCGGCGACGCTGCTCTTCTAATTCTCGTTCTTGTATTCTCTCCTGGGATTTGACGTACTCCGTCAGCTGTTTGCCTTTTAGATTCAGTGCAATCCCTTTCTGCCAGAAGTCAGCCATCTTGATGCTTTTCTGGAAAGTTCTTTTCTGGAAAGTTCTTGACTGGAGAGTTCTTTTTCTGGAAAGTTGTTTTCTGGAAGGTTCTTTTTCTAGAAAGTTCTTGACTGTGCTGCACCCTTCTAGACTGTTCTAGAACAGCACGCTTTCTGCAGTAGCGCTGATGCTTGCCACTAGTCGCTTTCGCTGACGCAGGCCCCGCTGTCCTCGTCGTATGCGACGCTGCACCACGCTGGTGTTGATGTATACGCTCCTGTGCTGAAGTAGACGCGACGTCCGCTCGCCGCTCTCTGTAACACTGGCGATGTAGCTCCGAGACTGTCCCTCGACGTAGTCCTGCGGCAGCCACGTAGTCCCGATCTGTTGTTCGCTCACGAAGCAACTCTTCAGCGACTACACGCCCTTGCAGTCAACCCGAACCTATCGGTGATGTAGTCCCAGTATGTTGGCCCCTCTCGACGCAACTCGTTGGCGGCTACCCTCGATGACTGCCTCTCGTAACGTTGACTCGCTTGTTGTAGCAGTTGAACCCTTGGCTATGGCGTGAATCGCGGCTTGACCCCCAAAATGTTACACTCAGTTTGATGTTGGTGTTTTCTATCAGTATCCGATTCAGCCCCAATGCTGAATTCCTGATAGGGTGTAACTCAGATTCGTTTATCCACGCAGCCCGCTCAAGCAGCATACAAGTCACAAAGTCGACGTATGAAGTTTTCCACTTTTATTCAGCACACATCAACAACTGCATACAATCGCTCAATCGTCTTTCCACTCTCAAATTTACTTTCCAACTAACAACAACTTCAACTATCTCAACAACAGTGCGGCACACAATTTTATAATCTCTCTCTCTTCCCGAACAATTTCGAACCCGGTAGAAATGACGCACTACCACCAATCAAAATAAAAGATCGTCATCACTGACTTACGTCATACATTATTATTTCTCCTTCCGGAACGTCCTCTTGCTTCGACATGTATCGGGAAATTTCTATCGAGAGTAAACACGCAGATCCAGAAAATTCTCCAGTAATATCGACTAACGCAAATCATCAACGTTATACAAAGCCTCTCCTAACAACAATGCAAACTCAAATCAAAGGTAAATAAACTCCATTATTGAATACTTCGCAAATCGAAACGATTAGATCTATCGTGCGCGTTTCCGACGTACTACCATTCGCGTTTCAACGTAACACCTGCATAGAAAGCCAGCCGACAATTTAGCCCTGTTCACCCTCAAAACCAGAAAACGAAGGACCAGGCGATGAGCACATATGTCGTGTCGCCTTGTCTTGCATTATCCAAGGGTTCAAGCACACACCCAAGGATTCCGCACAGCAAGAGCCACCCAAGTCCAGACTGACAACAAGAGAACGAACTCCCTCTGGCAGCCTAATGGGAGACAATCTCTGTTATTATTATTATTATTATTATTATTATTATTATTATTATTATTATTATCATCATCATCATCATCATCATCATCATCATCATCATCATCATCATCATCATCATCATCATCTACCCCCGTGGGGGCGCCGAGGTTTCTGTATAAATAGTATCCCCATTTTCTGGAAATTTAATGCTTTAAATCTTCTTCTTCTTCTTCTTCTTCTTCTTCTTCTTCTTCTTCTTCTTCTTCTTCTTCTTCTTATTCTCCTTCTTTATACATCAACCTCGATCTGTTGCCTTTAACACATTCATTTGTTTACATTTCTTTCAGCTTAAAGCAACCCACTTTGATCACGCTCCTTCAACAGATCCGTTTAATGTTTCCCTCGAATGTGGCCCTACTGAACAAACAACAAAACCTTTTCACAAAAAAACAACTCTTATAGTTAGTTATTATAGTAAAAATTATTTTGTAAAATAAATAAATTCACAAACTCGCTGTGCAAATTAATGGCAACCGCTAGCTACCGCTCTATCGCTAAAAGTAGCATTTTGTAGAGCATATTGGTGTACCGTTAAACAGGGGAAACAACTCCCTGTCAGAACAGAATTGAAACATTCAAACTTTTAGCGGCTGGTTTGAGCAATGAAACCCAACACTTTATCATTCCTTAATTTAATAGCAATGCGAATTTTAGGTGAAACTCGCTTTCCTTAAAAATAAACACATCCTTCGACTTGGGACCCTTTAAGACATCCTTGCAAAGATGGTGCGTCAAAGTATATGCCCGAAAGTCACGATCGTTTACACGATACGTTTGTTAGATCTTCTTTCCGGCAGCTATGCTGGTATTTATTCATTATTTGTAAGCTTCCTGTAAAGGTATTGAAGTCCTTGTATGGGCTATCTACTATTCTTCTTCTCTTTTCCTTACGTTATTATTAAATTATGTTTGCGTGTACGTGAGAGAGATAGAGATAGTGCGTGTGCTTATGTGTGTGTGTGTGTGTGTGTGTATGTAGTAGGTGTGCTTATGTGTGTGTGTGTGTGTGTGTGTGTATGTGCCTATTCAAATGCGTGAGTCTGAATGTGTATGGCCTTTATCATCTTGGTGAAAAAAGACGTTAATAAAACAATTAAACTTAGGCGTACGTTAAGGGCGAGTTTGTATGTACAGTATACCATCTATTGTTAAATAGATATAATGCTATTTAAACATTTTCAAGACAATAGTATAGTAGATTCTCTTTAATTAAAATCCTCTCAAACAACCGATGTCGCTGGCGGTGAAAACATTCTGAACAAACATTATATTTATTCTCTAGGTTTGCTGGAATAAAATACCGCATTGGGAGAGAAATATATGGCACGCTTTCATTAATATTTACGTTTGCATGTGTGTGTGTGTTCGTGTGCATGTGCGTGTGTGTTGCTTTGTGTGTGTCTGTCTGTCGGTCAGTCTATGTGTCTGTCTGTTTGTCTTGTCTGTAGTATTTTGTAAGTAACAGACCGACAAAGATTGAGAGTCAGCAAAGTATGTGCTGGTACGTGTATCGTTATTGTGAGTAAATTGTAATAGTACGTGGGCTGTCCTCATGTCACCTTGTTCCGTTGTGAATGGGAAGATCAGAAAATATTATGTTAAAAGGTTGTATAAAGGAAGAAAAACAGAAACACATATGGGTCCTAAGTTATCAGCACCCACAGCTGCGACAGCATCGACAACAATAACAGTGTCACATTTGACACGTCCAAATGGCAGCTGTCCAATTGCAAAAAGTCGATTGTCAATTGTTTTTAAGATCTTGCAGTCAACGTTTACTCTGCTGTCACCGTTATTAGGTGGTGCTGGCATCACATTGCCCGTTGAGGTCTGGGCTGTGACAGACCTAAGAGGTTTTACTATCGGCATGTGCAATTAAAAAAAAAACAAATTTTATTATTGGGTATATTTTTGGGCGCGGCTCGTAAGGTCCTCATATTTCTCATATTTCTCATGACGATGTAATGGGAAAGGCAGCGCTTGTACGTACTGTTGCAAGCTTAATATAGGCCTACATGCGTGAATCTGATTTAAGAACTCCACACTGCGACGAGAGTTATAGTTGATACTGATATCATACATATTATTATACGTATAGTGTAGTGCGTGTGTCATGTCCTCATTTTGCCTAGTTCAGGTATGAATGGGCAGCTCGACCAAAATAATGTACAGAACAAATATAATACACCAACACAACATGGACACAATTCTAGTGAGAACTCCACGCTTTTTGACTGGCCTTTATAGTTGGTGCTGACATAATTGTATAGACCTATGCATGTTACATAGTGCGAATGTCGTGGCGTTCTCATTTCAAATTAGTCCCGATATGAAATGGGAATAATACTAACTCAGTTGGCGCAGAACTTTTCCAGCTTTCCCTTTTGCCTAGTGCAGCAAAGACTATGAATGTTGTTTGGTTATAGTGTAGGTGGTGGTGTGTTGCAATAGAGAGAGAAAGAAGAGAGCAGCGACCGCGCGGTCTGGTCTGCCTAGATTATTTTCTACCACTAAGTCTTGCACGCACAGCCTACAGCGTGACCCTAGCTTCTAGCCATTTACTTCTTTTTGCTGACTTTCTTCGCTCCTCCTCTCTCTCGGTTCTCTCAATTTATTGCATGGTGAGTTATTGTTGCTAATAGTGCGCGTGTGCATGTGCAGTGCACTTGTGCCCTTTGTAACTACAATCTCTTAAACGGACAACTTAGCAATCTGTATTGTTGTGATTGAGAAAAGACTTGTAGTGACGCTGTGTTTTATGGCCAACGAAACCCTGAGACTTTTGTTATTATTTAGGACAGAGAGAGAGAGAGAGAGGAGGTACTGAAACTTTTGTTATGATTTCAGAGAGAAAGGACTGAAAACTCCGCGAGGCATCGTTTTATAAGTAGCAGACTGAAACTGCTTTTCAGATTCAACAGAAGAACTGAAACATTGTTATGGTTTTATTGAAGAAAGACTGACACATTTTATTATTGTTATATAATAAACGGAAGGCTGAAATTTGTATTGGAATAAGACTATTTCGTGCCGAAGAAAGACTGATGCTTTAATAATTTGCCAGAAGAGAAGGGCAAGTTTCTGTATTATTGTTTTCGATGGTCCTTATTATGACGGCGAAGTGCAGACCAAGGTCTACATCCTGAGGTGACCGAGCCAAACGCTATACATATACATGATAATTTCTTCGATTGCTGTGCAGTAACATTGTTTATTGAATCGGGAGAACCAGAAGACAAAAGGTCTATATTTTGAGGGAGCAGTCGATAATTTGTTGGATTACTAGGTAGTAAAACTTGTTATTGGAAGTGAGTGAATGAGAGGACCCCAAAATCATATGAGTGGTATTGTTGTGGTGAAGAGGTTTACTGTCGTCCCCTGCCGTGTCGTGTGCTGCACCCAGCGGCCGTGCAGTGTGTGACATGCGACTTATCAATATCTGATAGTTGTGACTTACTTTGACAAGTCTTCGCCAGCTTAAAGTGTAAGTATTTTAAGCTTGTTATGGTAATCTGTATCGCCAATCTGCAGTCAATAAGAAGCTGAATGGTCTGCGTTTCTTATAGTTGTGACTTCTTTTAATAAGTGCTTAAGTATTTTAAGTGTGTTAATACTAACTAGCCTAGATCGCAACAGTGAATATCAACGGTTCGCAGTTTGATTTAGCCTACTGGGAAAGTCTGTCTCTCTCTTATTTTTTAAAATTTTTTTTACGTGCAAGCATTCTAGCATTACCCGAATACGAAATGAATGTTTTATGCTGACTAAATCATCGATTTAGCTAGATGTAGCTTTCTACTCTATGTACTGTAGCAAAGTCTACGTTTTAAGGGCGTTGTGTTATCTACATGTCTATCACCTCATTTAACTCTTCTTTTTACTCGTTGAACATGCTTATTTTTTAAAGTTTATATTTATGTGTTACGTCCTGTGGTTTGGCAGACTTCTTTTAAAGCATAATTTTTTTGTTTTTTTAAAGTTCCTATGCTTTCCATTATTACCTCAATAAAAGTTCAGTAAAACTGATTTGAATATTGTTGCAGTATCTCATCCGCACCGTAATATTATAGATGAGTTGTCTCATTTTAAAGTGCAATGTTTTCTGGGTTCAACCACTGTTTTAGTTATTTATTTCTGTGACTCAATTCGCTTTTTTTTCTGGATATTGGTCAAAAGCTATGAGTTGTTCGTTGACATAAGATTAGCACCGTTTATAAGTTTTGTTTTTAATTTATTATCATACTGAAAATAGAATCAATGATCTAAATGATTTAAGATTACAGATTTTTTGTGGGCCTATTTTCAAAACGTATATATTCTTGTATATGTTACCGGCAATGTGTGAAATCCCGGTATTGTATAGAATGCCTAGGTAAAGTATAGAAGGCATTCTATACTTTATCTAGGCATTCTATAGAATACATTATATACTTTTCCTAGGCATTCTATAGAATGCAGTATTTTACACATTGCCGGTAACATACCTGTGCCTTGAGTTGCCAGCCTACGTGCACAGGACTATGCACTTTGCAAGTTTGAAGATCACTTTTTGTGGATCCGCTTCGAGGACATTCCAATCCGAAAACTAGCATTCAAAACGGTGTGCAACTAAGCATGTAATTACTCGTATGTGAATCCTCAGTTTTTTTTGGCTTTGAAGACATTCTAAGAATTGTAGAATTCAAAACGGTGTGTAATTATTTGTGGATTCTGCCACAAGGGCATAACCCGCTGGGCGGATCCCAGATGGCGCAGCGTACTTAACACACAGCCTTTGCATTATAAATTTAGAAGGGAACTAACTAAGTATCGCTTTGGCGAAACGAATGCGTCGCACTGCGCGACTAATAATAATAATCTTAACATTCTTAAATTCAATCCATGTCATAACAGCAAGCTGCACTCTTTTTTGATTCACGTTAAAAGTATTACATAACAATAAGTATATCGTACCAGTTAATGTTTTTCATCTTGGAGGTTCAAAAGCTAACGGTGCTCTACTTTCGTTCTTGCTGCGGGACTCTTATGTTAGGTATTATTTTATCTATGTAATTATTGAAATATATATTCACATTCATATTTCTATAAAAAAAATATTACAAATATATAATAGCAAACAAGAAAAAAAACCTCATAACTTGATCTGTTTTCGATAGGTGGTTTCAAGGCCAAGTAGAGTTATTACGGCTTATAGATTTCGCTGTCATCTTTTGTCACTTTAGTGGTGCAAAGAGTGTAATTTTGTGCGTTGAATTCTTTTTTTAATGCATTTGTTGTCACATTTATTTGGATAAGTTTCTTGCGAAAGCATGCAACTTGCTACTCCGAGACTTGGAGATCACTCTGTTGGTTCCGTTCTAGTTGTGCTACCAAGGCTGTGAGATATGTACTGCTTCGACATCGGGGATCCACCCGACGTTTTATGCTCCTGTGATTCTGCTTTTGGTGAGTCAGAGCTGCCATCAAAACTGTGGATTGTCCAATGTTAAAAGATTGTGATTTATGTTTTCAGATTTTATGAATCTCAGAATTTACTGTGCGTAATTACCTCCTTTACAGTGCGTAGCCTAATTATATGACTCTGACATTTGAGATAATTGAAAAAAAAATTTTTTTTCCCTCAAAGTGACATAAATATTTTAATAACCTATGATTTGGTGACATCGATTCTAACTGCAGTTACATTCAATCAAAACAATACGTCAACATCTGTTTGTTGACAAATAGGCCGACTGGCTGGTTTTCAAGCGTGGTTTGTTATCTTCTGCAATAACAAGGAACTTCGAAAAAGGTATTTAAAGCAGATCCTATAGACGTCAGCATCATCGTTTATGTCATGGACAAAGTGTTCATGCATAGTTATGGATGTTTAGTAGTAATGTTTACCATACAATAGCTTAATTTGATCACAGTCTCATCATCTTTAGTCGACGTCATTGCAAGCAAGAGATAATCAAGTATGAAATGATTGGTTCTTTAGGTTGTTCTTTTCTCTGTCTGTTTGTCTTCTGTTTTTATGTCCGTCCGTCTGTCTGTCTGTCTGTGTGTCTGTCTGTCTGTCTGTCTCTCTCTCTCTCTCTCTCTCTCTCTCTCTCTCTCTCTCTCTCTCTCTCTCTCTCTCTCTCTCTCTCTCTCTCTCTCTCTCTCTCTCTCTCTCTGATTTCACCGTTGTTGGTAATTTGACTCTACAGTAGTACTGTGGCATTTCGCGTAACACTTGATAGTATGACTTTGTTAAATGAAAAGTTTTCACTGTGTGAAGTGAATGAGTGTGTCTGTATGTGTGTGAATGTGCGTGTGTTTGTGTATGTGTATGTGATATATGTGTGCGTATGTGATCGCGCGCGTGTATGCGTGTGCGAGAGCACGGGTGTATGTGTGCGTGTGTGCGAGGGTGTGGATGACGTAATTAACATTTAACATCAGGAAGTTCAAATATAATGTTTGTTTGGGAGTGGGAGACGGCCCAACAAAAATTGTCAGTTTCATATTATATGTAGTACTCGTACAGAAACTAGATTTAATTTAATTCATTAGATTTATTAACCGCTAATGAACTTCAGCTCGAAAACATTTTGGGAATGTCCTTGAGCTTCCTTGAATTAACTACTAAAACTGTCGCTTTAATTTTATATAATTTATTGTTACTCGTAACTATGCCCTATACATATGATTTAACCTAACCATTTAGCTAAGGTATTTTCCGTTTGGTAAATAAAGGCTTGAAAACAATGCTTGTTTAAATTTGACATTATTTTCCCCAGTAGTGTCTGAACTTATATTCGGACACTAGGACGTTAGGAAACAGGACAGTGTAGCCTATTATTTGACAGTGTTTTTTTTTTTTTTTAATTCAAGTAACTGTTCTTAGATTCTAACACTATAAAAAGGAACGCCTTCAGTGACATACTTTTATTACTAGTAGTAGCTATCATGTATGACGTCAGAGGCAATCTTTGATTTGATAATCTTTAGTTTTAATTCACGTACACTTATTTTTGAATGTCAAAAGTTCTGGGTTTATTCACGGATTGGATCATCTATTTTTTACTTTAGGTAGTCTATAAGCCATACTTTAGGTAGTCTATAAGCCATACTTTTAGGTAGTCTATAAGCCATACTTTAGGTAGTCTATAAGCCATACTTTAGGTAGTCTATAAGCCATACTTTTAGGTAGTCTATAAGCCATACTTTAGGTAGTCTATAAGCCATTGGACAACACGATGACTTGCTCACAGTGGTTAAAAAACGGAAACTCCGATGGTATGGCCACGTCACCAGATCATCAGGTCTTGCAAAGACCATCCTGCAAGGCACAGTGCAAGGAGGTAAAAAAGAGGGAGACCGAAAAAGAGGTGGGAGGACAACATTCGAAAATGGACTGGTTTGACACTGAGCGAAACAATCAGGGTTGCTGAGGACAGGAAAAGATGGAGCACGCTGGTTAAACGATCATCTGTGGTGCCCCTACGACCTCCGAGTTACGGGATAGGATAGGAGGATAGGATAGGATAGTCTATAAGACTTTGCGGGTCACAGTGGGTTTTCTCTGGGTACTTCGGTTTCCTCTCTCCATATGTCATTCTGACATATTCTGCCATCAGAAAATCACTAGTCTACATCCTCTGATTGATATATATGTCGCTGGTGACTAAACGAAGAAATAACAAGATTGCAAGTAATTCATATGTATTTCCGGACACTCTCTCACAGACGAAAAATAAGCTTTTTTAATAGTGTTAATTTTCTAGGCGGTGTCGTGGCTCGGATTTATTCCACCGATGCAGAAGGAAACATTGAACGATATGCCACTATCGGAACTATATTAAAGCAACAACAAAAAAATCAAAATCAGATAAGCCAACTTTAAGACACAACATAAAACGTGTTTTTAAAAAATGATGAAGCACAATGACCTTGACCTTTGAGAAAGTACATGTTTGACTGATCTGACATGCTTACCAGTAGTTAAAGTGTCCGCAAAGTTAAAAATTATGGTTTTCGGTTAAGTTATTCTTGAGATAAGGCAAAAGTGTATATTAAGCTAAAAAAACACACACGTGAAAATCGGAGCGACGGATCGCCCGACAACGGAACTGTTACTGAAGGATGACCCATGATTTGGAGCAAACTTTTCTGTAAGCTTATACCAAACACTCAAACAGAATTCCTTAGGCCGTTTTTAAGATGCTGAGCAAAACGTATAAAAACAAAAGAAGACTACAGTGGCCTTGACCTTTGCGTTAAAGCCAATATGATGGCACTGGAGGCATGCCACTAACCTAGGTAATTTTTTTAAAAAAGTTTGTGCAACATCCGTTCAGAGGTTCTTGAGATATGTCTTTGAACGGACAGACGAACGGTTGGACGGACAAATAAGTCTGGAAATACAAGACCCTCATAACTCGGAAGGTAAAATACACATTTATTTGTTTAGTTTATGAAAAACCTTTTTTCAAGTGTTATAGTAGGATGCCAGCGTTTAGATATACATATAAATTCTTATATTGGAACGTATAATGTCAGACATGAACGAAATTGTTTGAAAGTTGATGTTCTTTATTGTCGTTAATGACTGACCTGATTTCCTGACATTGGAATGGAGGAGGGAGGGGGTGGGGGGTGGGGGAAGACATAAAGGTTAAAATGAGCAAAAGTGTAAAAGATTCTTATCTATGACGCATTTGGTTGGTACAGAGGTAAACAGTATTGGTCGTTCTTGTTCTTGTGGCGTACACGTATACGGTACATTTGATCTTAGTACCTAGCCACGTGCTTATCCCTAGCCCCTGGAGGATATTGCTTCATTATGTACTGGGGTGCCCTGGTAGCACACTTATGCTGGCTTCTTATGCCGAAAGGTCGCTGGTTTGAACCCCGCATGGGACGAACTTACCTGTCTTAGGTAGGCTTACGAGACTTATCAGGGCACCGAGGGTTTTCTCCGGGTACTCCGGTTTCCTCCCTCCCTTCACTAAGGTAACATTTCCCAAAAAAATAAACATTGATATCTCTTCCGCCTTATGTGGGCTAATAGCGATCTGTTCAGATCGCCGCGCTTTGAGTTCCATTGGAAGAAAAAGCGCGTGATAGCATCCTGTATTAATAGTTTACTGTACGTCATTAGTAAAGACTTGTGGTACAACTCTATTATTGTACGTTTATATAGAGGTCTACATGTATGCCTACATACAACTAAAGACTGCATTACATTGTACATTGTATGTTTTTCAGTTTCTATGTACAGTGTGTATGTATGTAAGCCTATGTATAATATGTATAATATGTATGTATTTATAGATGATCTCTCTCTGTCTCCGGTCGTAGGGGAATGGAGAGGCATTGGGGTCGGGAGAAGCCGTCGAGACTGTCCTCCAGTCAGCTTCTTTCGGTGACCTTTTCTTAACAAGTCTAGCACTTAAGTGTATATATATATATTATATAAATGTCCACTCCTTGGCGTCGAAAACGACGTATTGAGCCTTGGAGCTATTTTGCTGTGCGTTTAAGGCTTTTCGCTAGAATCAGACGTCCGTCACAGCTTTTCCATTGAATTATATTCCTACTTCACATTCGTACATGTTAATTTTATTCGATACAAAAGTCGACCTTGCTCGGTACACATATCCACCTTCCTCGGGACACAATGTCCGTATACTTCGATACGCGTGACCTCAGTTAAACAAAAATCTGAGTTGAAAGTCGTTTGTCTATGGACTACTACAGTATTCATTGCCACTGCTTTCACTGCAAAAGTACCGCAGCACGCAATCAATCAGTATGTTTGCTGTACGTTGTGGGTACTTTTATTGGATTGATTACAGTATACCCGAAGTTCGCTAGCAGGTAAACTAGTCAATTAAACACATAGCTCTTTGACTTGCTTAATGAAGCTGATCCCACATCTACATGTAGTCAATCAAAGTCGTTACTGTGGTTGCCATGGTAGTTTATACAGTGCCTGAGCAACTCTTGAGCTGGAAAAAGTGCTATATAAGAACAATTTATATATCTAATTAATATTCTATCCTATCCTATCCTATCCTGTCCTATCCTATCCCGTAACTCGGAGGTCGTAGGTGCAAAACAGATGATCGTTTAACCAGCATACTCCCTTTCCCTGTCCTCAGCAATCCTGATTGTTTCGCTCAATGTCAAACCAGTCCATTCTCGAATGTTGTCCTCCCACCTCTTTTTCGGTCTTCCTCTTCTTCTACCTCCTTGCACTGTGCCTTGCAGTCTTTGCAAGACTTAATCTGGTGACGTTGTGACTAATCCATATGCAGTTAACAATGCTGACTAAGCTACTGTGCATGCGAGTATATTTATGATTGTATTCGTTTTTCATATCAAATATTTTTTATCTTTGCTAATGTTGCCGTGGTAAATGTATCAAATGATGATGATGATGATGATGATGATGATGATGATGATGATGATGATGATGATGCCCATTTATAACGCGCGTGTATGCATTAATTGTCGAATGCTCAGTGCGCGATTAGGAGAAATGTTAAAAAATAACAAAAAATGACAGGAAAGATAAAGTCCGGTGTGGGAGGATGGAGGGGGACAACAGAAGTGAGAGAGATGTTTGGTTCACTAAGTTACTACAATGTAAACAAGTCAGCCTTCAGTCTTCTCCTGAACGACTCGATACCGGCAGCACTTTTGAGGTAGCGTATTCTATAACCGGAGGACTACATTCTGTAGGGATCGGGCACCATATATGTTTTTGTTTGTCTCAGAGGATGGCAGTCGAAAACGGGGCTGGGAAGACGAGCGAAGTTGACGAGATGGCTCATGCATAGGAACCAAATCAGATAGGTATCCTGGAGCAATCTCGTGCACAAATGCGATAGCAATTGACAGTCTAATGGTCAATACGTTTATTTTTTATCTTTTTATTTTTACAGGAAGCCAGTGCAGACGAGTACAGGTGTAATGTAGTCCGTGGGTTCTCTCTCTCTCTCTCTCTCTCTCTCTCTCTCTCTCTTTTTTTTTTTTTTTTCTCTCTCCACACACACTCACAGACACACACACATACACACACACACACACTCTGAAACTGTGGAGATAGTCTATCACTTGCTGTGCCAATAACGCACAGTGAACTCCTGTAAAACCCTCACCCTCCCATCCAACAGACATTCACATACACGCTTCAAAAAGGCTATCTAGTGACTGCATATTTGATTCATTAGTACTATTTTATTTTATTGCTTTATGTCCAATCTTAAATTGCAAGCTATGAAATAGTCATTAAAGTTAATTGCGATAAGAAATAGTACTTCTATTTGGTTGTATATGTATGCGACAGTCAGTAAAATAATAAGTAATAATGATATGAAGTAATTGTTTTCTTAATTGCAGGCAGACGATTTTTTGTGGGCGTGATTGGGTGTGGTTCAGAAAATTGGTAGATGGTATAAAGAAAAAAAAAGTTGCTATCAGCATGCTCATCTAGGCCAAACAGATCAAATTGTGTGCTAAATGTGTGTCTAGTGCACGGTTGAGTAGGTCTGATTATTTTCACTGTTTAGCGAAATGCAAGAGACCTGCCCAGAGTTGCCTAGCAAGAGCGCTACGTAAAGCTACTATTTTGTAAAGTAACTATTTTGGCGGAAAGTCTGCGCAGCCAGCCCTACGTTCGCGGAGAGCGCTATATAGCAGTCTCGAAAGATTGTTTGCGAAGAGAAAAAGAAGGCGGCCGGAGTAGTGGGCTTTCGATTTGCAAATGGCGATGTATTCAATGATGAAATAGCAATGGAGGACATTTGTCATACGCAAGTCAGGACTGTGCTAGGCATGTGTAAGCTAACTCTCGCTAGGGTAGTCAGTGACCTCATCCTGCTGACGTATAGCCACCAACCCCCGCTAGGAGGCGCTCATGTCTCACGATATTTTCGCGGGCTTTTGGCTGACCATAAGGCTAGGTAGTCAATCTTTGTCTGAATCTCAACCGAGTAGGATGCGCGCTGAAAGATCTCTTAGCTGAAGACTAAGCAGGTGACGGGTGAAATTCAATTCATCGCAGTATAGCCACAGCCTTACAATGTCAAAAAGGTAAATGATCAATCGTTTGTTTCATCGCGCTTTATTGATATTACTGTTGGATTATGTCTGTGAAGTCTTGCCATGTTTTATCATTGTGAATGTTAGTTAAACTTTGCTTGACCACGTGGCGGGCACGCGACCAGTTTCGCCACCATGAGGTAGCCCCTACTGTCCAACTGTTGTTTCTCCTATGTGTATTATTGCGGACCAGTGGCGGTACCGGAGAATGTGTATATTGTTAATTACTTTTCCATGTGTTTATTTTAGCCATGATGTGTGTATAGGAATTAGGTTGGAGATTCCGGTGGACCACGGACATAGAAGATTGTTCGTCGCTTATATATATAAGTGGAGCGACCACTGATGGCTATTTCTGCCATCATTGAGACGCTCTGCACACCCTTATTAAACAAGACGTTGCAGAAACTCGTCTTATGTTTTGCAGATGAGCAGGCTTGTTGGTCCGATGCAGGAAATAGACCACTAAAGGCCCCGCCACACATACCGGTTTGAAGGCCGATTCTAGATCGGATTTCGGATCCGTTTCGATTGAAGTGCGATCGGGCCGGACTCCAAAACCGGTAGCACTACCACACGTTTCCGATCAAGTCGACCCGAAACTTCCACACAATGTGCATTGTTTATATTCACTTTCACTAGAGTCAGTGTACACGATCCCCAACCCCATCCAACAGTTCACTATACCCATCCAACAACTCACCATCTAGTCTGAAACCACAGCAGAAATAATGTCTCTACATGCTACAAAAACTATTTAAAAATAAAAACGTAATGGAAAACCAAATCAAAACCATACAAAACATCGCGGGTTGTATCACAGGCTCTGAAGTCTTTTATTTCGTCTTTGAAAACTCGTGGGCCTCCTACATAGGTACGTAGTATAGTATATATAGTATGTAATTGAGGCCTACGAAAGACGAGACTTCCCAGCCTGTGGTTGCATTTCCACTCACTTGTCATCAGCTTCGTTTGTGCCGCCAAGTTGGCAATGAACACGGGACGCATTCTGATTGGTTGGAAGTTTACAACCGGGGCCGATTTTGCACAGCAGAATAGAACAGGCTCTAATCGCACGATACCGATCAGATTGCAAATCGGACCGCAGGCAAGTAGGAATTCTGACGTCATCACGTAGCGACAGGGATCGGATCGCAAACAAAATCGTTGCACAATCGGCATGTGTGGCGGAGCCTTAAGAGTCAACCCTGACATTCGGTCTGCAGGGGAACATCGAGCACTGAGCTCCGATCGCCCACTAGTCAACAGCCAAGGAGGAGACACCATCACCACACCTCAACGAATCAGCCAAGTGCTCACGAAGAATTACACTAATACTGATCTCGAAGGACTGTGCGGTAGTCCCATCTCCTGAAAACCATCATTAGGCCAACCATAACTCATAGCCCAGTGATGAGACATTAGCAAATATCAAGAACAGTAGCAGCATAGACCCATCAAGGAACGAACTATATGAAGTGAATTTGGAAATTTAAGTTAATAGAGTGTTTAGAGAATTAAGTATAGAGTAGAGTAAATAAATGTGTAATATTTACTGTTAACAAGTGGCTGGACTACCTATGTTTCATAGCCTTGTAAGAGCTAGTGTGCCAGTGAATCTTTTTCCATTTTCTCCCCATCTCTCTAACCCTATCCGCACACAGATCGAGCTAAACATATAAATGTATTAAGATTAGTCATAGGGTGATTACACTAGCCGATACCCGCAGAAGAAGATGAGTGGGTAATAGCATTCCATTGTGCAGAGCCCAGTAGCAATAGACCCACCGTCACAATCATCATCATTAGCATCATCAACATCATCAAACGAATTATGAAAGACTGAAGACTAAAATATTAATTTACTTCAGAAGATGAGTACATTTTGCGCAATGAGATATAAAATGGGATTGGGGGGGGGGGGGGGGTGGGGATCAGGAGGAGGTTTGGGAAGGGGGTTGTGTGGAGGGGGGAATAAAATACACATGCAAACCAACCGAAAATAATGGTGGTTAACATAGCATTTTTTCATAATAGTAAAACGTCGATGTCGATACAAAAGGATTATAAACATGCACGCGCGCGCGCACCTCCATCACACCAGCCCACCCCCTGTATGTACCTGTGAATAGGTTTTCAATAGGTTTGTGAAGTAGTGTTGTAGGCTTACAAATTAAGGATGCCTACTCTCTCCAACACTCTTCAACATCTTCCTAGAGCGCATCATGTCAGATGCCCTTGCTAATCATGAAGGCACAGTCAGCATAGACAACACACCACAGACGATCGTTTAACCAGCGTTTGTCTGTTCTCAGCAACCCTCATGGCTTCGTTCAGTGTCAAACCAGCTCATTCTCGAGTGTTGTCCTCCCACCTTTTCTTTGGTCTCCATCTTATTCTCCCTCCTTGCACCGTGCCTTGCAGGTTGGTTTTTGCAAGGCCTGATGCGCTGGTGACGTGGCCATACCATCGGAGTTTCCGCTTCTTCACCACTGTGAGCATGCCATCATGTTGTCCAATGGCTTGTGTGATGGTCTGTAGGATTTCGTTGTTGGTGATGTGCTGAGTATAGGAAATGCCCAGAAGTCTTCTGTAGCACCTCATCTCCATGCTTTGGATTCTTCGTTAAAGATCTGCTGCGATGGTGCATACATCGCAAGCGTATAGAAAGATGGAGATGACAAGGGAGCGCAGCAGCCTACCTTGGAATGTAGACTGATGGTCCTGTCTTTCCAAATGGGCTTCAACCTTGTCAGGGCAGCAGTTGTTTGTACCGATCCTGGAGAGGACTTCCTGTCGGGACCCATTGTCTGATAAAATGGCTCCTAAATATTTAAAGCTATGCATTGTGCTGAGGGATTGGCTGTGGACTTTGATGTCCGTGGTGATGCCTTTGGTGTTGTTGGTCATCATTTTGGTCTTCTCTGCACTTATTTCCATTCCATAGGCTCTGGAGGTGGTTTCAAGCCTCTGTACAAGTTGTTCAAGTTATTGTTCCTGTCCAGCCAACCCATCAATGTCATCCGCAAAACGGAGGTGGGAGATTGCTCTACCCCTATGCTGAATGCGCTTTCGTGATCTGCAATGACATCTGACATGATTCGCTCTAAGAAGATGTTAAGGAGTGTTGGAAAGAGTAGGCATCCTTGACGCACACCGATTGTTGTTCTGAACCATTTCCCGATGGCGCTGTTAATGTTGTGGAGGATTGCACAGGTAGCCTTGTCATACAGGCTTTTGATGACTTGATAATTTACTTGTCTATAATGTATTTATTGGTTTATTTATTTGCTTGCTGTGATTTTGCCTCATATACCAAGGCCATTTCCTTGTAAAATATTTACTTGGCAGTGAATGATAGTACCGTATCGTGAAGGATATAACCATAGCTGATAGTAATCCATTTTGCATAGAAAAAGATTGTAGAAAATCTGTAGCTTATATGACGCAACCTAAAGAGATGTTAAGTGCCATGGTTAGTGGAATGAAACAAAAATGTAGGCTATAAATGCAAACCTCCTGCCTTCTTCTGCTGACAGTGAAGAATGTAGCTTTATATTCTCAGCTAAAATGGGCCATTTCACTGTCCGTCAGTTGTAACGGCACCTATAATATAATCCTTAATAAATGCACACTGCAAAGGATTAGGGAAATAATAGGAAGATACTATCTTCCCGCTCCTGGTTTCAGTTGAAGTATTTTGCTTTAGCTGTATGCTTTAGTTGAATGCGAACATTTCGCACACCTACTTCCTGTTAAGCCAATTGTCGCAAACACATGTGTTAAATATGGTGTGTTTTGTTGTTAACTTATACTCGGGTGTTTGGGAGCTACTTTATTATGCTCGGGACTGAAGTGACCTGCTTGTTTGAACAGGAGGAATGTTCACTTGTAGTTCGTATAGATGTAATTCCAGTACGTCAAAATAAACATGCTCTTAATATTTAAAGTACCTTCTCAGGTCTGTATTTAAAGATCCCAGGTACGACATGTTCACCCTATCACTATTTCAATGTATGTTTAGCTGAACAATTTACCTTTTAAAGACTTCACTCTTATGGTTGTACTTGAATATGCTATGCCTGTTTCTAATACCACCTTCTTCGTATACCGTGAATTCATTAACCTTTTAACCATAATTGTAGCCTCCTTTGCTACCCGAGCAGCGGTAGCGATGTGTCCGCTTTCTGCAAATTAAAAACTAAGACCTTGAAGATAGGCCTAAAACTATAGCAAGGGCTTGAAGAAGATACGATGAGCTGTTAGTGGCTTTCCATTAAACCACATCAGCTGACTGATTTAAAAAAAATGTATGAAGCAGCACGACAGAGAAGAGAACAAAGAGGAAAAATGGGAAAAAGAATACAGAGAAGAAGACGATGGTGATGACGACAAAGCGGGGTTCCTTATTTTCATGGTCCGTCAGTAATAACAGCCTTAATACATGCACACTGCAAACCATTAAGGACGTTATAGGAAGATACTATTTCAATGCTTTTTGATATCATTTGCCATAGTTTAACCCACATTACTCACATCACAGCCAAAAGATCAAATGTGTGTTTACTAACTGTTGATTCGTTGATATTGTGGTAATTTATAATTCAACTCTGATCCATTCAATTCTTTCCTTGTCCACGTTCACACATTCGACAAGCGTGTGTGTATTACCCATCTGTTGTTTCAACCAGTGTTCTGTCTGTCTGTCCACACACACACACACACCCACACACACACACACACACACGCGCGCGCGCACACACACCACCAATATATATATATATATATTTTATTTTTTTTGTTAAATTTATATATATTTAATTTTTGGGCCTTTCCAGCGCAGTTCGTTGATGCCTAGAACGTTCCATCGATAGTGGTCCAACTCGTGGGCCAGTTCTTCTAATTTTCCTTCCGCAGTTAGGGTCCTGACATTCCAGGTTCCTATGACGATGTTGTTTCTCGTGCGGATCTTGCTAAATTGTCCATCAGTAGCATACTTAACACCTCCGTCCTGGTGGTCAACGGAATGCGCGGTCCTTGTGCCGGGCGACGACCGATCCGGAATGGAATTAGTGGATTGTGTCATCATGTAGTGTGTCTTGGGCAAAAAAGACCTGGCAGTGCCCAATCCTCTCCAGGCTGTTGGCCACAGCCGAAATCCACGAATACAGTGTGGCTCGCCTTGGCCCTGAGCACATGGTCGTTGAACCTGTAGTAACGTGAGGTTCCTCCGCCCTGGCCAGTGACTTCTGTGTAGAAGACTTTCGCCCAGTGATGTCGTGCTAACATCACCCCTGTTAGTCGCCTCTTACGACACGCCAGGAAACGCTGGGTCTATTCTATTTAATGCCCGAACCCACAGAGCAAGGCCACCGACAAAGGCCACAAGCTCTATTTCAGCGGTAGAGATGACAGGCACGAACACGGCGTTGGATTCTTGGTCCACAAGAACATTCTAGCCACTGTCATGGGTTGCCGCCCAGTCTCCAGTAGACTCATTACCATCCGCCTGAGAGCAGCCCCTTTCAACATCACCATCATCCAGGCCTATGCCCCAACATCAGACTATGACGACAGCGAAGTGGAGGATTTTTATGAAAATCTACAGGCGGTCCTTGACCAAGTGCCGAAAAAGGACACAGTCATAGTGCAAGGCGACTGGAATGCCAAGGTTGGCCAAGATGCGTACCACAACTGGGGAGACACATGTGGACCCCACTGCAACAACGAGACAAATGACAGGGGTCTGAGACTCTTGGAGTTTGCCAGATACAACAATCTGGTACTGGCAAACACGCTTGGTCTCCACAAAAAATCCAGACGATGGACATGGCACAGTCCTGGCGGGGAGCATCACAACCAAATAGACTACATCATGGTCAAGAAACGCTTCAGATCAAGCATCAACATTGGCAGGACACGCACTTTTCCAGGAGCAGACATCGGAAGTGACCACGATCTCGTGATGATGTCTTTCCGGCTCCACTTGAAGAGAGTTGATTTTGATTTGATTTGATTTATTATTGCTTTAGGTCCAGCGGACTCTTCCGAGCCAAATCAGGACCGGACAACCCCCGATCCGCATAAAAGATCTGTTGAAACAACCCCAGTGGGAAAATTGAATGCCCTCCACCGGCCAGTCACTTTACAATAAAGACATCCCACGCGAGGGACGGCTGAGGGTTGACCTCAACTACGCGAACTCCCCGATTACAAAAACAAAATAGAATACAAACATCATTATAAATCATCAACAAAAAAACATACATATAAAATGCCTATAGTGCTAAATAGTACATTCATAGGAAGCCCTAGTGACCACCCGGCAGAAAGCGTCCAACATTCCCAAGTAAATACAGCAAAGTGCACTAGACTGAAGTTCGACCTGGACAAACTGCAAGACCCGGAGGTGGCAGAACTATTTCAGGCCACAATTGGAGGGAAATTTGCACCACTGCTCATTTTGGGGGCTGGTGAAGTAGATGTCAAAACCATGACCACCACCTTCAACTCAGCTGTGACAGATGCCGCCACTGAGATCCTTGGCAAGCACCGACCAAAGAAGAAGCCGTGGATCACACCTGAACTTTTGGATCTGTGTGATAAACGAAGAGAGATGAAAAAGAAAAAGAACACCTCACAGGGAGCTGATGTCTACCGAAAAATCAACAATGACATCCGGAAAGGCATGCGCACAGCAAATGAGAACTGGATAGAAGATCAATGCCAGGAAATAGAGAACAGTCTGAACAAGAACAACAACAAGAAGGCCTACCAGACAGTGAAGCGGCTGACAAGTGTCAAACAGCCCAAAGTCTCCACGATCCAAAGCAAGTCTGGCATATGCCTTACAGAAGAACAAGAAGTCTTGGTCAGATGGACAGAGTACTGCTCTGACCTTTACAACCATACACCAAATGGAGACCCATCAGTTCTAGCATGTCCCGAGAACAGAGAAGAAGAAGAAATCCTCCCAATTCTCCGGGAAGAAGTTGAGGCAGCAGTGCAAGCGGTAAAGAAAGGGAAGTCAGCGGGAGTGGACAACATACCCGCGGAACTGCTACAAGCAGGAGGAGAAGCGATGATTGATGCCCTCACCATTATCTGTAACAAGATCTGGCAGAGTGGGGAGTGGCCTATACCATGGACCCAGTCGCTTGTCGTCACTCTTCTCAAAAAAGGTAACCTTCAGGAGTGTGAAAATTACCGGACCATCAGCCTCATCAGCCATCCCAGCAAGGTCCTCCTGAAAATAATACTCAACAGGTTGAAACCCCAAGCTGAACAGATCATACTGAAGAACAAGCAGGATTTAGGGCAGGGCGAAGTACCACTGAGCAGATTTTCAACCTCAGAATAATCTGTGAGAAATACCTACAGCACCAACAACATCTATATCATGTGTTCATAGACTTCAAGAAGGCGTTTGACCGAGTCTGGCATGCAGCTCTATGGGCAACAATGAAAGTGTACAACATCGGCCCTAAAATTATTGAAGTCATCAAAAGCCTGTATGACAAGGCTACCAGTGCAGTCCTCCACAACAGCGCCATCGGGAACTGGTTCAGAACAACAATCGGTGTGCGTCAAGGATGCCTACTCTCTCCAACACTCTTCAACATCTTCCTAGAGCGCATCATGTCAGATGCTCTTGCAGACCATGAAGGCACAGTCAGCATTGGGGGTAGAGCAATCTCCAATCTTCGTTTTGCAGATGACATTGATGGATTGGCTGGAGAGGAACAAGAACTTGAACAGCTGGTACAGAGGCTTGACACCACCTCCAGAGCCTATGGAATGGAAATAAGTGCAGAGAAGACCAACATGATGACCAACAACACCAATGGCATCAATACGGACATCAAAGTCCAAGGCCAATCCCTCAACACAGTGCATAGCTTCAAATATTTAGGAGCCATTGTATCAGACAATGGATCCCGACAAGAAGTCCTCTCCAGGATCGCACAAACAACTGCTGCCCTGACAAGGTTGAAGGTCATTTGGAAAGACATGACCATCAGTCTACATTCCAAAGTAAGACTTCTGCGCTCCCTTGTCATCTCCATCTTCCTATATGCTTGCGAAGCATGGACCCTCACAGCAGATCTCCAACGAAGAATACAAAGCATGGAGATGAGGTGCTACAGAAGACTTCTGGGCATTTCCTATACCCAACACATCACCAACGACGAAGTCGGACAGACCATCACACAAGCCATTGGACAACACGATGACCTGCTAACAGTGGTGAAGAAACGGAAACTCCGATGGTATGGCCACGTCACCAGATCATCAGGCCTTGCAAAGACCATTCTGCAAGGCACAGTGCAAGGAGGTAGAAGAAGAGTGAGACCGAAAAAGAGGTGGGAGGACAACATTCGAGAATGGACTGGTTTGACACTGAGAGAAGCCATCAGGGCTGCTGAGGACATAGAAAGATGGAGTATGCTGGTTAAACGATCATCTGTGGTGCCCCTACGACCTTCGGGTTACGGGACAGGATATGATAGGATAGGATATTTAATTTGGTTTTGTTGTTTTGTGCAGGCCCCCGTTGGGGTGCCGGGGGTTTCAGTATAAATAGTATCCCCACTTTCTGGAAATTTAGTGCTTTAAATTCCCATTGTCGCTGTCTTTTTCCTTAGTTCTTTCTCATTCCTACTCTGTTCTATCAATCCACTATACTATCTTCTCTTCCTGGACAAGACTCCTTGTTTGTGTATGAGGTCTGTTGGATCAGCTTGGGAGTATTGGACGCTTTCTGCCGGGTGGTCACTAGGGCTTCCTATGATGTTATTATTTAGCATTATAGGCATTTTATATGTATGTGTTTTGTTGATAATTTATAATGATGTTTGTATTCTATTTTGTTTTTGTAACCGGGGGTTCGATTAGTTGGGGTAAAGCCTCAGCCGTCCCCTGCGTGGGATGTCTTTATTGTAAAGTGACTGGCCGGTGGAGGGCATTCAGTTTTCCCACTAGGGTTGTTTCAGCAGATCTTTTATGCGGATCGGGGGTTGTCCGGTCCTGATTTGGCTCGGAAGAGTCCGCTGGACCTAAAGCAACAATCAATCAATCAATCAATATACTATCTTCGTCTTCGCTAGACCAGTCACCTACCTTTTTTTCTTGAAAACTCTTCCGGGACAAAACTCCTCATTTGTGTGTGAGGTCTGTTGGATCAGCTTGGAAATACTGGACGCTTTCTGCCAGGTGGTCACTGGGGCTTCCTATGATGTTATTATTTGGCAATGTAGGCATTTTAGATGTATTTGTTTTGTTGATATTTTGTACTGATGTTTATATTCTATTTTGTTTTTGTAAACGGGGGTTCGATAAATTAGAGTATAGCCTCAGCGTCCCCTGCGTGGGATGTCTTTATTGTAAAGTGACCGGCTGGTGGAGTGCCGCTAGGGTTGTTTCGGCAAATCTTTAATGCAGATCAGGGGCGAGTCCTCTTTCAGCGAAGTTGTGGTCTTGATTCTGTGGTCCTGATTCGGCTATACTGGTCCTGATTTGGCTCGGATGAGTCCGCTGGGCCCAAAGCAATAATCATGTAATGTAATGTAATGCAGTGTTTTGTGCAGTTCAGACACGCGCATACACATGCACGCGCCCACAAGTACATACATGCTCGCACATACACATACACATACACACCCTACCACCACTACCACACCACACCACACCGCACAGCCTATCTCCACACACATCAAACACCGCACCTTATACAACCTCTTATCCTCACGTCACGTACAACTTATGTTAATCTGATGAATAAAAATTTGATACAACAACAACGTCACGTACCAAACACACCAGATCGATCAACTCTCACCTTCCTCTCCTTCACACAGCTTACAGGATTCCCAAAACGTTGCGATCGTTATGGTATAGTGTTTGCTTTAAGTACCGCCTATTGTGCTCCGCGGCTGTTGAACTTTCTTACTGAGCACAGCTGTATAATCGATCAGTAAAAGGTTATTCACAAGGGAGCCTATGGACACTTAAATATTGCTGTATTAAACATAGTGGTAGCACACAGAATACAGCAGAGATTGCATGCTAATGCCTACATTTTTCTGAAGGGAGCGCATCTATATTCCCTCAGGTCTTTCTATGTTCCCCAGGCCTATTTCCCCACATGTTTATTTCTCCCGGGGACTGTTTCCTTAGGTCGATATTCTTCAAGGTCGATGTCTCCCACCGACCCCTCATCCTCATCCCCCTCAGCCCCATGTTCTCCTAATTATATGCATGTTTACCGACATACGGGGGAACATGGACCTGGAAGAACATAGGCCTTTAATGGGACATAAATACAGACCTGAGAGAACAGAGATCTGGGACAACAGGCCTGGGGAACATAGACCTGTTGGAAAGTAGACTTGAAAAACATTGAGGGAGCATAGACCTGGCGAACCTGGAACCTGGACGAATATAGGCATGCTTCCGCCCAGAGACTGCTCAAGCATACATACTCCTAAAGCAGTTCGTGCAATTTATCGTAAACCTGATAAATCCTTTAGTCCGGATTTGCCCGCTGCTAATAGTAATGCTTGTTGTTTATAATGGCGCGCTGAAATTAACGTCCTATATTACGCCTGCCACTGCCGGCAGCTGCAAAGGTAATATATATACACGCACATTATTTTGACTTGAAAAGGGCAAAACTACTGGACCTCGAGTTGAAGAAGTAAAACCTCTTTTACTGATTGTCGTTGACCAACGCTTGGAGAGTTGTTTGTGGAGTAATAAGCTGAATTGACCTTTTTCAATTATTTGCTAATTGTATACCTACAAGTTCAGTATTTATACTTCTTCTAAACATTTTTCATCAACAATCGGGCCTCGAAGAAGCCGCGATGATCAGCCTTTATGAATGGGTCTTCGTGCCTTTGTGCTATCGCTGCTTTGCAAGTAGATGGAGTTCCATATTCACACAGATAAGCATTCAGTCAATCGGGCTGATTAATGGTTGTTCACCCCATTTCACCCTAGCTGAAAAGCTTCCAACGCCCCATCAATGATACGTGCAATTCATCCTTAAATTAAGGCACTTTGACTAACTAAACCCACTGAAGTGAAGTCTACATACAAGCATAGGAACATTCTAACACGAGTTGAGACGGCTTCTGACTACTTCGTAAAGTACTTACAATCACAGAAAATCAACTCTGGTACAGTTCATTAAATCTTCTTGAAGCAATATAATCTGACGAATCAAACATACAATAAAATGTTGACCTGATCCAGTAATAGCACAGTTTAGGGAAAGAACCACAACCATGGCTACTAAGAAATCCGCTTGCGCTTGAGATGTAATCGTTTAGTTCAAGTGTGCAGTCAATTTAACCTTTCAAAAATAGAATTGGATTTCCTTTCGTTATTCTAATAGGGATTGTACTTACACCACATGTGTGAGTGATAGATGCGTGTTGGCTGTGTGTGAGAGAGAGTGTGCAACACGTGAGCATGTTTGTTGGTACAGATCGCAGCGCTTTGGACCTGATTGGTGATTTGGGGAAAAAGCGCGTATATATCATCCATTATTATTATTATTATTATTATTATTATTATTATTATTATTATTATTATTATTATTATTATTATTATTATTATTATTATGCAGTTGGTTGAAATAGTTTGGTTGCATATCTCCAGTCTCTTTCGGATGAGAGTTTAAACCATCGCACGCATTTCAAAGATCTGACGCTCAAGTCCTAGACTGGTGAAAGCCAGAATACAAACACACACCCTGCAAGCACCACTTCCTATCACCTTTCATCCTGAATGGGGTCGCTCTGCGGCTACCGTGCTTTCCCTGAGAAGGCAACCGGTATGTTGTCCGCATGGGGAACGAACGATGTCCAGTATCCTACATCCAAATTCAAGGTGTACGCTACATACGCATGCATGTTTCGTTTATTGGCCGATCTCAAATACGACGCGTACCAAATAATGTCCAAAGCCCCCCTTTCCCACTCTCCCCCCTCAAATAATAATAATAATAATAATAATAATAATAATAATAATAATAATAATAATAATAATAATAATAAACAACTTTTAAAAATAAAAGTAGGATGCAACTTTTAAAGATAAGCTTGTCTGAGTCATTGTGGGCACGCATAGTTGATCTCAAAAATTCCTTAAATTAGCCTGCCTGTGGCAAGTCCAGCGTTTGCCCATTGTTGACGCTACTTGCAGGCTGCAAGTGTGATGGTCAAAACGTCGTTGTTTTCTCCTATTATATAACGCTTGCTGAAGACAACTAAAGACAGCTAAAGACAACTAAAGACAACTAAAGACAGCTAAAGACTACTAAAGACAACTAAAGACAACTAAAGACTGGTACCTATAAAGGGCGAAAAGACAACTAAAGACGGCTAAAGACAACTAAAGAAGGCTAAAGACAACTAAGACAACTAAAGACAACTAAAGACAGCTAAAGACAACTAAAGACAACTAAAGACAGCTAAAGACTACTAAAGACAAGCGAAAAGACAACTAAAGACAACTAAAGACGGCTAAAGACAACTAAAGACGGCTAAAGACACCTATGTATAGACAACTAAAGACAACTAACCCTAACCCTATAAACAACAATAGCCTCAGTTTCGAATCGGGCATTGCATTTTCATTAAATCCGACTACACAATCACCTAGAACCGCTTTCACTTTGTATCTAAATCAATTATCTTATATAATATACTTGAAAAATATTATTGTTATTTTTTTTAAATCCGTTAATGTACTTTCTACGCGGCAACAAATTTTTTCCATAGCCAATGTCTTTCAAAGATGGCAGGTGTTTTTGGGCTCTTTAAGTTGTTTGTAGCCTTGTATACCCTCTAAAATTTCTACCCCTGTTGTCTTTAGCCGTCTTCAGTTGTCTTTAGTGGTACCTATAAAGGGCGAAAAGACAACTAAAGACAACTTTTAGTTGTCTTTAGTTGTCTATACATAGGTGTCTTTAGCCGTCTTTAGTTGTCTTTAGCCGTCTTTAGTTGTCTTTAGCCGTCTTTAGTTGTCTTTTCGCACTTTATAGGTACCGCATTATACAGACCTAACTGATAGCATGTGCAGGTTCGATCACACACAGCGGGTTTTTTTCATGGTTGCACACTATTTTTGTCTTGATGAAAACATTCGCCTGAATATTTTTTTTTCTTAGACCCCATGTTGTTGTGATAAAGTATCATGTTTGACTCATATGCATAGCATTGTGATTCTTTGTATTTACCACCCACACTCCAAAAATAAAAATTTCAAGATTTTTACAAATCTGTTGCGAGATGAGTCCTAATTAGTTCAAAACTTGCAAGTGGATTCATATCTCAGAACCTGTTTTAACTATCACAACCAAACTTGGTAAGATGGTGTTTCTCCATGAGACCTCATAAATGACCAGTGAATGAATGACTTAAATTCAAGGTCAAGGTGACAGGGTCAGCAAATGTTCGTCAAAAAATGAAATATTTTCACAAAATTTCACCTTTTTTCTAAGTTAATAATATTGAATTCATGATTCCTTAATGCATGATATATATCAATGAGACACACATACTGTGCAAAGTTAGTCCAACCTTATTCCAAGGTCAAGGTCACTAGAGCTGTCCAAATTCGGTTAGTATAGATACTTTGGAATGACCTTGACCCTAAACTATGAGAGATATGAAGTTCAAACTTGTTGTATGTAGATATGATAGATTGATCTTTCATATTTGATCTGTTTTTGCGTTGATCTTAAGGTCAAGGTCATTTTGGGCCTTGCAAAAACATACAAAAAAATAGGTCATAGAACAGTAAAATATGCTCTATTTAATTCATAGTATCCAGCAACATTAGGTTATTTTATCATACATGAACATGAGAGGTCATGTGAAGGTCAAAGTCATTCCAAGGTCAAGGTCACTGAAGTCAAGGTCACCCCAAGGTCAGCGTTTTGGCATAATAAAACTTTTGCTGTAGGTTTTTTGATTGTACATAAGTGTATTTGGAGCCGGAGGTCAAGGTCATCTCAAGGTCAAGAGCATAGAAAGATGAAAGTCTGTATTACTTTGCATTTTAATGCCTTTTTTTTTCCTTTTCTGGGCACTCATTTTCATGTTAAATATTGCACGTTCCATAAAGAGCATGCGAGTCATACGGACTTTGCCCTTCTAGTTCTTGCATGGTCTTAGCAAAGAGCTTCTATCATAAGCTCTTTGGTCTTAGCTCTCTGTTTGTCCTTTAAAAGGAATGTCATTGACAGTCACGCACTGCAGAAACAAATGTTTTATTAAGTTTTACTTTCCGCGAGCTAGTTTGTCTTACTTTCTGATTGTGTGCGACGCGATGATGCTCACACACACAAACACACACACACCCTCACACGCACACACACACACACACATACTCGCTCTCTCTCTCTTTGTCTCTCTCTCTCTCTCTCTCTCTCTCTCTCTCCCTCTCTCTCTCTCCCCCTGTTTGACGCATGCGATATAAACTCTCTTTGACTTTATTCGTTTTCTTTATATGAGATAGTTTGAGGGTAAACCGTTCAGGCTACACACAGCTAAACAATGTAATTCACTAAAATTGGTTTTTTCCTCCAAGAACCAAGAATTCTCAGTAATTTGGTTTTCTTCAAATCATTTTTATTCAAAGGTTATATAGTTTTATGTTGCATCACAAAGTACATTTTTAGCAGACTTCCAGAACTTTTTTGTTGTAAATTTTGCTCTCAAAAACATTTAAGAACATCATGAAGTTGAAAACAAAATTTTCAAGAGCTGAACTGAAACTGCCTTTTATGAACACACGCTATTGCTAGATGCAGTAGAAAAGTCGGTAAGGGCCAACCGCAGTGGCTCGGTGTGTTCGCCGAGTACACTATTATGAATCCCAGATAAAAGTGGCCTTTTCTTTTTACTGACAATCTGAGCAGTATGATTGCTCTGGTAGTTTATTGTTGATTTAGGCCCATACCACTTCATCCCTCATTCAATTCGGGAGAGAGTTGTGATATAAGGGGAGATGATGTAAGGAGATAGAGCCCGAAATGCTGGGCAGGAACGAGAGAAGGAGTAACTGGAAGGAAAGCAACTTGTGGGTGAAAACGTGCAGTACATTACATTACATGATTATTGCTTTAGGTCCAGCGGACTCTTCCGAGCCAAATCAGGGCCGGACAACCGCCGATCCGCATAAAAGATCTGCTGAAACAACCCTAGTGGTAAAACTGAAAGCTCTCCACCAGCCAGTCACTTTACAATAAAGACATCCCACACAGGGGACGGTGAGGCTGTACTCTAATTTATCGAACCCCCGTTTACAAAAACAAAATAGAATACAAACATCATTATAAATTATTAACAAAACACATACATATAAAATGCATACATTGCTAAATAATAACATCATAGGAAGCCCTAGTGACCACCTGGCAGAAAGTGTCCAATATTCCCAAGCTGATCCAACAGACCTCATACACAAATATTGGAGTCTTGTCCAGGAAGAGTTTTCAAGAAAAAAGGTAGGTGACTGGTCTAGCGAAGAAGAATATAGTATAGCAGATTGATAGAACAGAGCAGGAATGAGAAAGAGCAAATGAGAAAGACAGCGACAGTGGGAATTTAAAGCACTAAATTTCCAGAAAGTGGGGATACTATTTATACTGAAACCCCCGGCACCCCATCATATTATTTTCCCTTTTACCAACAACTGGCCCGCTGGTGTCAGTATAAATCGGTCCAGTAGTCACCTATATGCGAAAGTGTCGTGTGACTATAATCTACAAACAAACCCCAACGGGGGTTATGAAAACGTGCACCAACCAGAGTTCCATCGTAGCTAAACTTGACATCAGCCCTCGGCGCGCTGCCGAGATTTAGGTCTACTCCATTGGACCTTTGCAACCACCTAAACGATTTGACCATGAAATGCGCGTTTCGGTATCAAAGTACAGAATGGGTTTGAAATAACAGAGATTGCAAACTTCCATATCACGCCTCGGTAGCCTGCTTGGCTCTTTCTCGTCGGCTGCTTCATGAATGGAAGGGGAAACAGACTAGACGTGTAGTAGTGGCAGCAGTAAACAACTGAAAGTGCGCTTGGCTACTTGACTTCATTTTATGTCCTAACGTGATTAGCGCAATCTCAACTCAGTGCAACCTTTTCGTCTGGAAATGTGTCACAGTTGAATTGTCCCCCGATTATGTGTGTGTATATGTGTGTGTGTGTTTGCGTGTGTATGCGTGTGTGTGTCTGTGGGTCGGTGGGTGTGCGTGTATGTGTGGGTGTGTATGTGGGTGTGTGTATGGGTGTGCGTGTGTCTGTGTATGTATGTGTGTGGGTGTGCATGTGGGTGTGGGTGTGTGTGTTGTGGGCGTGAATTCATGGAGTAATGGGGTGCTGTGCTAAACTTGCCCTATTATGCACAAAATGGGGCTTTCAGCTAGCGCCCCACTTTTTTTTCAGAACCCCACTTTTTTCTAAGTACATGGGAGTGCTTTTTTAGTGCATGGGAGTGCTCTTGTAGTGCATGGGAGTGTTTTAAGTACATGGGAGTACGGGTCAACTTCTTGACGGAATGACCTTTTTCAAATCCTAATCTAACATTTTGAGATGAATTTAGCGCTCTTTCCGTAAAATAAAAAAAAAACTTTCCGGTTAGAACATTTCGTCCAAAACCCCAGTTTGCCATGAATACACGCTTGTGAAGGTGTTTAGAAGCGTGTGGGTGTGTGCGTGTATGAGTAGGAAAGTGGAAAGTGGGAGGGGGGAATCTCTTGTTTGGGGATAATGTCATGCTGTTTTGAACTGAGGAATGCCTTGAAAATTGTCGATATGTTTATATACATCGACTACATATGAATATGATCCTGTATCGGCCAGCGCCTTGAGTCGTCCTGTACGGCGATATATGTGCGCTATAAAAATCCTCGACAATGGTAATAATTGAACAGTAGGCTATAAACTAGAGTATTCCAGCATGTCCATGCGATGCAATTCTATAACGCGAGAAGATTCATACCGCGTATGCGTAGCTGAAACTAGGGGAGGCCTTCTGCATCATTCTCTTTCTGTACGAGAGAGAGAGAGAGAGAGAGAGAGAGAGAGAGAGAGAGAGAGAGAGAGAGAGAGAGAGAGAGAGAGAGAGAGAGAGACAGAGAGAGAGAGAGAGAGAGACAGAGAGACACACAGAGAGAGACACACAGAGAGACACACAGAGAGACACACAGACAGACAGACACACAGACAGACAGACACACAGACAGACAGAGACAGACAGAGAGACAGACAGAGAGAGACAGACAGAGAGAGACACAGAGAGAGAGACACACACACACACACAGAGAGAGAGAGAGAGAGAGAGAGTGGCCTCAATATCGAAGGCTTTGTTTACTTTAGGCGCAAACGGGATTACCCTAATATTTGCATTGTTATTACATTAAAACTGTGATAAAGTGGACGGAATTTATTCATTTAAAAAGCAACTATACTTTCGAAAGAGTTTTTATTTTTTATTTTTATTGTTGTTGTAAATTTATTTCTTCAGTGGGGCAACACTCACTATAAATGTTAAAAGGATCCGTCAAGGGGGCGTGGTCAGAGTGGGCCCCTTTAAACGGTTATGGATTAGATAATAGCATTCTTTCATTCAGATCCTGTTCAGAGCCAACAATAATGCATCTTCCATTGTAAAATCCTACTTGACTTCTTACCCTTGGTTCAATGATTGCTGAGCAAAACTGAACAAGAGCAGTAGGTACGTAACGTTACGTTACATAAGTTACATTACATTACATGGTTATTGCTTTAGGTCCAGCGGACTCGTCCGAGCCAAATCAGGACGAGTCCCCGGACACAATGACATAGCGTTTAGGGGACTTACAAGAGCAGTAGAGCAGTTAAAAGTTTATATATCAGGAAGTGCTTGACTGATTTAAAATCTCCTTTGGGTTGTTGCGGGTCATGGAGTGCATCCTGACGCAAGCAGAGCACGCGCTGTTGTTGTGGCGACTGCGAGGACTGTTACCATTGATTTATTTAGTTATGTTAATTTGGAGTCTCGCTAATTTAGGTTGGATTTAGCTTTTGTGTTTGTTGTTGTTGGTCCCTTTCTGCGTCGTTCCGGGTTAACTGCTAATGATTGGTTGGTTCATATATGCTGTGTAGTGTTTGGGTTGTTCGGGCACCACTGTTGTGTTTTACTGTGTGCCTGACCCCAAATGAAAACAAAGTAATGTAAGTCTTGTTTACGTTTCCTTGTCTGTTTTGTATTGCATTCGTGTAACTATAGGTGCTTTGTGATAATGAAGATGAAAAATATGAGGAGAAAGAGGATGCTGTTGTTGTTGTTGTTGTTGTTGTTGTTGTTGTTGTTGTTGTTGTAGTTGTTGTTGATGATGGAAGTAATCCAGCTGCTTCTGCCGCTGCCGCTCCTGCTGTTTTTGTTGTAGTTGTTTGTAATGATGATGTCGAGAGGGAGGAGGATGTTGTTGTTGCTGTTGTCGTAGTTGTTTGGGATGATGATGATGATGATGATGATGATGATGATGATGATGAGGAGGAGGAGGAGGAGGAGGAGGAGGAGGAGGATGAAATGCTTGCTTCTGCTAATGGATGGTGTGTGCTCTATCACTCTTTAAACGTTTAAGCCAGATGCACAAATTCTCTCCCTTACAACCCACCCTTCCTTCACCTTCCCGTTTCCTTTACCCTCTCCCGTCCCCCTTTCTACCGTCACCTCCCACCCCACCTTCAGTCAAAGAGTTTAGTATAATAATAAACTCTTTGCTTCAGTGACTGCTGCAGTAGCAACATTATTGTGAAATTAGCCGCTGCCAGAACAAAACTGTCACAGCGTGACATCGCCATACTGATTAGAGGCGGCACGCACGTCACGCTACACTCTCCCCTCCCTCTCCTCCCCTCTCTCCCATTCTCTCTCCCTCCCTCCCTCACTTCCGATGTTGGTTTCTGGCACTTGTGCGCAGTAAGTAGTATGGCACAATTCCATAGACTCAATGTTCATTGACCAGTATAACTATGGCTGCAGTTCAATTGAATTGGGTAGTTTAACTGAGAGGGCGGGGTGAGTACTTGAATGTTGGTTGATTAGTGGAGGAGAAGTAAAGTGAAAGAGAGAGAGGGGAGAGAGAGATTCTAGACTTTAGAATGTTTTATTCAATAAAGCAATTTGCTCATATCAAGGGGATGGGGATATTAAGAATAAATAGATCAATCAATAAAACCATCTGTTTTGCATACAAATTATGAATATAGTTGTTTACAAAGTCTAATATTTAAAATATATAATTATTATTGTATATTACTATGCTCATTCACATCCCTGTGCAGATCCAAACTCAACATTTATCAGTTATTTGCATTCAAGCATTTGCGAAACCCAAGCTCAAATTGTGACTCATCCACTCACGACTTCAAAACACAACGAAATATTTAATGTGTAGCCTACAGCCTCCCGCCAACTGCTCGTTGTTATCTCTCATTTGGAAATATTTTGTAGATAAACTATGCAATCTTCCGGATTATTCTTTCAGCCGTGCATGCCATCATCTGAACAAAATGTTTTTCCTGATTGAAAACGTTCACCTCTTTTAATGTATTTGGACGAAATCTGTTATAAATGTGACAAACATACAGCAGGTGCAGCTCCGTTTCTTCAGAGCCTGGGCAGGAAGAATGATGATGATGATGATGATGACTGTCGCGAAAATAAGCGTCTCTTCGTATCAGCTGCATTGTATCTTCATTTTTGATTCTTAAGAAACCTTTAAATCTTCAGTCCCGATAGAATTTCATACGATTTTGACGTCTTCGTCTAATACAGACCGATTGCGTCATATAGCAATGTGATGATTGGTTTCCATGACCGTGTTACCTGGGAAGCAAAACGGGAAAAAAAATCACTGAAAAGTGAGATTTTGGCCAGGGAGAACATCACTTCGTCAGCCAGCCAACACAGTAAGCGATTGCAAGGCAAGCCGGCATTAAGCTATCCAAAAGGATACAGGGACGTACCAGGATGGGCACGAGCATTGTTATTCAGCTGAAGGCGCCGATTGCAGAGTTGTTGTTTGTTGTTGTTTGTTAGGTAGATTAACGTCTTCGGACACTAGGCGCGTATAGAAGACGCGTCCATCTACGCTTTTTACTGATTCGGGGTTGGGGCCAGTGACCAAAGGTCGTTGACCGGCCGTTACTGAAATTGGAGGCCATTCTTCACGAACCCTTGGGTTCAATCTTCAAGCGCCATCGTGGGTACGTGCTCAGCTAGGCTAGCCTGGGCAAATAGATGCCAGATAGCTAGCAATATAGGCAACGAAAACAACAATAATAACAATGTGTCTTATTCCGGGTTAGTTAGTTTTAAATAAGTGTCATTCTTCCGTCACTGTTTATAAGATATTTAGCCACAGCGCATCTAGGCCAATTCTTACATCTTCAAGACAGCAGCAAACATCAATGATTGATCTATGTTTAGATTTAGATCTATTTTAGAGGGTCTGGTTTGAGGAGCACTTGGTAGAAGTGTTTAGTTTTTATGTCAGTGTACGTAAGGTAATTGGCAGTATAAAGAAAAGATCATCAATCATCCATCTATCATTCATTGGATACTATTAACGTTGTATAATATTTTAATGCCATTTAGACTCGAAGAAAGAGGACCGATAAGCTATACCTATGTTGAGTTTATATCTGAGACATTAGGTCACGACCTGATCGTTTTAGGCGCGACAATTCACACTTTTCTGCTATCCTATGCACCAACGGGAATCCCCTCTATGAAAAATACTTCCGTTTTTTTTTCTCCGCGTGTTTTAGTGAGTTATTTCCAAATATTCAAGAATAATAACATGTGTCACTGGCCACCTGTATCGTACCCTCACATATTTTTATTTTTTTTGCTGCAGTTTATTATCCCTTTCTATCGCCAGTGGCGCGCCTAAACCCTACCTACCTAACATTATTTGTGAATTTTTGAAAAATATTAGGAAAAACATAACGCCCAGATGCTGGCTCGAACCCACACCTTTCTGGCGCCATTGGTTTCTGGCTTGTGGACAAGGCAAGTTAGTCCCGCCTTAGCCCACTTGGCCACAACGCTCGCCTAACATAAAGTCAGTTACTTCGTGTTTTGTGAAGGTTGCGACGGCGAACCTATGGAAAACTACAAGAGTTTTCAGGTCCTGTTTCACTTTCTGTCGATGATCGACGCACCTCCGAAGTCGCCACAAATACAGGCCTCTACGATTGTTTTTTGCATTCTTTCACTGAGCATGTACTTCCTTCACCGTTTTTATATTTATCCCACTCGTTTTCTGGCTCTAAAAATCGTCGTTTTCGGCAATTTGCCATATTTAAAAGTCACGCATCAAGCTTTGATAAAAGCAAAACAAGCGAAACCGGAACGAGTTTTTATGAGAGGTGCCGGAAAGTTGTGAATACGGAGCCGCCACAGCACCGACGCCACCACGGCACAGAAGTAGCAGTAGCACAGAAGCGGCCAGAGCACAGAGACAGAACAACATAGTGCAGAAGGAGCATAGAGACAGAGAGAGAGAGAAAAAAAACAGAAACATTTAAGTGATATACACATGAGAGACCGCAGCAATGGCGAGTACGTAATGTCGCCTGTGACGTCATAGTTGGAAACGCGGCCAAGACTTGAAGATAAGTGAAAGATTAAATATTATCGCCAAAGACAAACCACGGTTTCACTCGCTTGGTCTACAGCGTCATCAACAAATACTAGAACAATACAAAGATCAACAACGCTGCAGTAAATTCGATTATTTAATTATCTCATCATCCATTATTATTATTAATCATTGAGTGAATATCGAACTGTGTCATCATCATCAGCGGGTTCGAGTATAGAGTGCAAGTGCGAGCGTGTTCTCGTTTTTGGTGCTGTCATTTCCTCTCCAACTAAACACACCACCATATTTAAGATCTACTGAAGCAACCGCGGAAGGTGGCGTGGCATCCCCCTGAAACCATTAAGTATTTGGGGGAAAGGGCCGCACGAATATCCCCCCGTGCGTTGCCAATGACAAATACCCTGGGGCAGTCTTTCTCATGCGGGAAAAAGCTATTGAAAATATCTTGTGGTCTATGCGTTTTTTTTTTTTTTAATTTTATTTTATTTTATTTTTTGTAAACTGGCAACCAATGTAGTGAATGAAGCACAGGTGAAATGTGTGTAGAACGCTTAGTACGTGTGACGATTCTGGCAGAAATGTTCTGGATCTTTTGCAATCTATCCAGCTGACTGGCAGGAAGACTCCACAAGATGCTATTGCAATAGTCGACTCTTGACATAACTGTAGCAAGAGCTATAGTGGTTGCTGCTGCCTGAGTTAGCATGGGGCGATGTTTTCCAAGATTTTGGAATGGAAGATAGCAGCTGCGAACAACTGAGCTAATGTGTTTAGACATGGGCAGCTCAAAGTCTAGGATCAGTCCTAGATCACGAACAGTCCTCAAAAGAGATGTGAGCATCACCAACTTGCACACTAATAACTTCCGCCAACTCTCGCCTGTCTGTCATTCTCTAGTCTAGTCTCCGTCTTCCCCCACTTGTTTTCAGATAAACGTCTCTTTTCCTCGCCTCCTTTACATTTACTATAAACTTACGATCTACCCCTTTCTTATTTGAATCCGGGGCATGCTTATCCAGCAGCTGACACAGAATGGTGTTATATAGCTGTGGTAATTCATTTAAATCATTCGGAGGATCACTGAAAAGTTTGGACTGGATCAAATCATTCCTAAACCGTTGAATATCAACAGCCTTTAAATTCCGACACAACACAAACTTTAGTGGGCGCCTGGGTCTAGACAGTGTGTGTCCAGTCATTTGACACACACTGTGTAACGTATCTATTCTTGTGTATTTTAGGTTACTAATACCAATACCTAACCCCAATTGTACAAACGAGTCTCTAAAAAACTTCTGCTTAAAACAGTCCAAGTAAATTTCCGTTTTCAAATTGTTCTTAATCTGCCTGTACTGACTGAATCTGTTACTATCAATTAAGGCTGCATTCCAGTCTTGTTCTTTGATTTCCATGAGTCTCTAAATTGATAAATAAGCTTTTTCTCATTACCTGCACCCTGGGACAGTCATACGAAGGCAAAACCAGTTCTTTCCAAAAGAGATCTCAGTTCAGACACCCAGTTATTTTTACCAGTACTATCCATGGTACACAGCACGCGATACGCTTGCTTTGGGAGCCGAGTGTCATCCATCCTCAACAGTCTGAACCAGTATTTCAAGGCTTTGACATAACCATTTAATCTTAATGGGTGTCTTCCCAAGTCACCATATACCATCTTGTTTGGGGTTCTTGGTGCTATATTTACGAACCTTTCACGTGCAAATAATTGTACATTTTCTGGTGGATCTTTTTTGACTAACATTAACAAACTCCATACCTCTTATACATATAAGAATATAGGTTGAATCATAGCGTCAAACAAAGAATGTTTATCTATTTAAAGCATCAAGACTATTATGAGCTCTGAGCACCCCAACAGAATGTTTATGTGTGCCTAATGCATTTGTACATTGCATACCTTAGGTATCTCAAGTTTAAATGTCTATAATTCCCTGTAAGAGGTATAATAAAGATTGGCTGTATGAATTGAATTAATGATTGACCGTAGCAGACAGGAATTGGAACCGGAAGTCCTCTCCAGGATCGCATAAACCACTGCTGCCCTGACAAAGTTGAAGCCCATTTGGAAAGACAGGATCATCAGTCTACATTCCAAGGTAAGGCTGCTGCACTCCCTTGTCATCTCCATCTTCCTATACGTTTGCGAAACATGGACCCTCACAGCAGATCTACAACGAAGAATACAAAGCATGGAGATGAGGTGCTACAGAAGACTTCTGGGCATTTCCTATACTCAGCACATCACCAATGACGAAGTCCGACAGACCATCACCCAAGCCATTGGACAACAAAATGGCATGCTCACAGTGGTGAAGAAGCGGAAACCCCGATGGTGTGACCACGTCACCAGAGCATCGGACCTTCCAAAAACCATCCTGCAAGACACGGTGCAAGGGTACAGAAGAAGAAGGAGACAGAAAAAGAGGTGGGAGGACAACATTCGAGAATGGACTGGCTTGAAAGAGAAAGATGGAGAACGCTGGTTAAACGATCATCTGTGCTGCCCCAACGACTTCCGAGTTACGGGATATGATAGGATAGGTATCAGACATGGGATAGTAGCTGTTTTTTAAGATGATGAAGCATTACTCTGCAATATTCGCAAGTACTCATCCATGCAGTTAAATATATTGCTAGAAAGAATTACTGTTGTTTGTAGATTATAGTCACACGACACTTTCGCATATAGGTGACTACTGGACCGATTTATACTGACACCAGCGGGCCAGTTGTTGGTAAAGGGGAAAATAATATGATCACACGTTGACCAATCCGGGATTCGAACCAGCGACCTTTCGGTTACTAGCAAGACGCTCTTACCAACTGAGCTACCCGGCCCCTCTAATGTGAAAGAATTACTGTAGATGGACTGACAGATATAGGTCTACTAGCTCATAAGCACTCGGAGTAACTGAGCCTGCTGATGCCGACACTGTAATCAGTGCAGGACCGCAGTCTCAGACCTTCTGTATGCATGCAACAAGACTGCTATTATATGGCTATGCCATCCCGATGTTTACCTAGTCATGGTACACAAGTTCGCTTTCTGTTAAGTGAATATCTGCATTTTGGTATCTGTGACACACATGTACAATGTGTGTAATTACGCACAATCGGAGGTTTTTAGAGTTCGTATGAGGTCGAGGTCAAAATGGCGTAAAAAAAAATCATTCATGCTAAGAAATGGCTAAGCTTATTTCATAGTAGAGAACTCGCGAGATCACATACTAGGGACGAAATGTCTTTTTTAAGCTGCTTACACGCTTATTTCGGACCTCAATAATGTGGTTTTATAAACTCTTCTATGAGCATGCTGTCTTGAGTAAAAGTTTGCAAATATGACATCAAACTCACTTGAATATAAACAGCTTCATTACATCACCGTCACACACACTGAACACCGCTGTCAGTATACTAAACATACAGTAGTATATTGGCCTTTCTGTGAAATGTTCGTAGAATGACTATAAAACCTATTCTGTTATAGTACAAGTAAAACGCAATACTGTGCATTGTTGTGTATAATGTGAACGGCTTAGAACTAATATAAAGGTCTAGTAGACTTTAGGAAACAGGTAAAGTTCTTATCGGTAGGTCTTTCGGTCGTGCGGGGCCTCCCATTTCTCTGAGCCAGCATCTTGATGAGCGATGACCGTCTTCTCTCCATCACCGCCTTACCATTTCTGGTTCTCAAAAATTGAACAATGGATCGTTTAATAGGATAAAGGGTTTAGGCTCGGAAGTCTAGTCTTAGAACTTGTCATAAACAGGGCCAGGTACCCATTTATAGTTGGATGGACAGAAGTGCGTAATGCGCCGATTTCTTTTGTTTACGTCGTTCATTGGTACATTAAATGATCCATCCTAAAGGCCTACTGACCGAACTCTCGAGAAATGTAATACTGCAAGTGATACGTAAGGTTGTGTAAACTGTTTACTATACTGGTAGTATAAACTTAAGTGGTATTAGAGAAGTGTAGTGTAACTATAGGTGAAGTGTTGACGTTTATAGCATGCCGTTGTTACTACTGCATTGGGATCTTGTTGTTTATGTTTATATTGTTGTTGTTTTCGTTGTTGTTGTTGTTGTTCTTCTTCTTCTTTGTTTCTTTGGTTTTTTTCTTCTATTTCTTGTTCTTCTTCTTTTTGTTCTTGTTCTTGTTCTTCTTGTTCTTGTTCTTCTTCTTCTTCTTCTTCTTAGCACAATATAGTCTCTCTCTCTCTCTCTCTCTCTCTCTCTCTCTCTCTCTCCCTCTCCCTTGTGCCTTTCTTTCTTTCTTTCTTTCTTTCTTTCTTTCTTTCTTTCTTTCTTTCTTCTTCTTCTTCTTCTTCTTCTTCTTCTTCTTCTTCTTCTTCTTCTTCTCCTCTTCCTCCTCCTTGTTGTTGTAGCACATTATATAGTCTCTCGCAATCTCTCTCTCTCTCTCTCTCTCTCTCTCTCTCTCTCTCTCTCAACACCCCTACACCCCTACACCTCCTTTATCTCTTATCAATATATTCCAATTATCCCATTAATTACAACAATGCCAGATGCAAACAAACGCGCTTCAAGTGTGATTGTCAATCTAGGCCAATAATACTGAGGGGAAACGTACACGTAGAGATGAAACTGTAGATATATGCGTTACTATTGAGTTTCATTACAGCTCAATGATACTGTTTCTGTTGCGTGTGGGTTTACAACCGACACTTCCCCCACCCACACTCTTCAAGCCATGCGTCGTGTACGGCTACAAGCCTAATTCTAACATGTGGGTTGGAAGTAGAACTGACTGACTGACTTTTATCAAGCGCTGAAAGAATCTTACCTCATTTACGCCAGTTTTGATTTAAAAAAAATGTATAGATCATAATTGTGACACATATATAGACAGTGTTGTTGCTTTCTCCACAAGAACAAGGAAACTGCAGTTGCAGCGTAGCGCAGCGCCACAATGCAAAAAGAGAGAAATAGGATTTACGATAGATGGTCTTCAGCAAGGACTTGCTACACATGCTCCAAGGTCAGTTATGAATTCAAACATTAAAATAGGATCATTCTAATATAAGGCTATATCAACGAGCTATTTTTTGTGTAGAAAACGATTTTTTTTCTTCCTTCCTTCCTTCCGTTTTTATTCCTTTTTTCTTCCTTCCTTCATTTTTTCTTCATGCCTTCCTTTCTGTCTTTCTTTCGTTCTTTTTTTCTTCTTTCTCGCCTATTTCCAAAACTTTCGACCTCGTCATTGTCCTCCCTCTTTTCCTCCTTCTTCTCCTCCTCCTTCTGCGCCAAAGCTCTTAAATCAGTCCCCCAAACAGCGGTCTTAAGCTGCTGTGCAAACTGTTTTAATCCTTTTTTTAAATTGTTTTTTATTTTTTATTTTTAGAATTATAGGGAGATTGAAGGCTTTGTTTGATACAGTTCTTAAAATCGTTATGAATAGAAAAAAGAAACACCTGAAAAACATCTGCTTTGAAAACAAAGCATTAATTTATGTGTTTTGTGTCGTACCGTTGAATTCTGTAACATCATTAATATTATTAAAACAAAAAATTACACAGCATCATCCCTTTGTAAACTATCTCATTCTCCTATACTGTCTATTACTTTTACCCTTGAAATAAAGCATAAACCCCATTTCCACTGCAAGTCTTTTCACTGCCATAAGTGCAACTATTGAAATGGCGATTTGACTTTGAAGCAGTCTAAACTTGATACAAGCGGTGTCAAAACAATGGACCAACGTATAACCCATTTGTTTAGTCACCGAACATGTCCTTTACTCGCGCTTTGATGCCTTAAGGCATTTGAATGTCACACTAATACTACTTTGTCGTGCACTCCATCAGCGAGAAGCTATTCCCAATTACTTTCTGGTACTTGGATAATAGAAGATGTTATACGCGTAATTTTCTGGAATTGACCGACCTCAAACACGGCAGCGATTCAATAAGTTCTTTATTACAAGGTACAGTCACAAGACGATTTAATGTCCTCATTTGTACACAAGGAAATTTGACATTTGTTATTATGTAAAAGACTGGAAAGAAAATTAAGTTTAATATTGTGAATTTTGGATCGACTGCATACCATACCATTTTTAAAATATGGGAGAAACTGAATTATCAGGAGAAAACCCTCAGTGATCTGAAAATTGTCTTATATGAAATAAGTAAAGAATTTCGTCCCTTGTCGGAGATGGAACCCAAAATCGTCGGCGTTAGGAACTAGCGTTTTGACCAAGCACTCCGCATCCCTTATAGATATTGACAAAGTTAAGGTATGTGTTACTTAGTAATGCACAGATCTAGTACCAATTCTTTGAAACAACACCAGCAACAACAACATCATCATCTTCATCAACAACAACAACAACAGCAAACGAATAAAGAAATAAACTATTTTTAAAAAATACAAGAAACATAACCAATGAAAAAAGAAAGAAATTGAATAAAATCAGAAAGCTTAATAACGTGAATTTGTCTTCAGCTTTTCTCTATCAACTGTCAGCACTAAAACAAAATTATATTACTTCAAACATGTCACTAACCGATGCTCAGCTAAATACGCCCGCGAAGGAGTTAAAAACCACATCGCTCATGCAGAAGCAGCTTTTTACCTATTGATTCAATACAATGCAATGTAATATTATTAATATTGTAATAAAATAACAATTGAAATACTAGACTAATATATTATAAGAACTTCATAATTATGAAAATGGTTATATGAATCGTTTATAAATGTGATCTGCATTCTCTTCTTTTAATCTATAAATGACACTCTTCTAGGCTCAGTATACCCGCTATGCTATCGCGGATCCGCTACCGCTTTGCTACTAAGTATTCATTCTGCTTGGCTAATGCCCGAATGCGTAGTCCTTAAAATTTAATGTGTGGCGGTGTAAACAAATCAACGGATGAAACAACTTCGCGTAGGTGTATGCTATGCTTAGTTATAAAATAATCTTTAGTGCAGGTATTGATTGGTTTGTAGCACTATTCCACAATTAAATTGGCGTGCAAATAGAAAGAAGCAAATTATTTCCTACCCCTGCAATTTGCTTTTCGGTAGGCTTGTTTCGTTGTGTTTTAGTTTACGATACGATGCGTTACAATACAATACAATGCAATACAACATCATACAACATCACACAACACAATACAGAACAGAAAAAACACCCGATTTTAAAGTTCTGTGACTTGCTTCAAACGTGTAAGATTTATGTAAAACATGAATTATCGAACTCCGAATGATAAACCTACGTTGACGCTGTTTATTATTTATTTCTGCAATTCGTGCAACATATTTTTGAAGCGTTTTCATTCGTGAAAGCAGGTTTTCCTGTTAGCCCGTGACTACAGGGGTTTCTGCCTGGGTTCTCTTGGGACGTAATGGCTGAACGGTTTTGTTCATCGATAGGGAATCAAGCGTTTTCTATTAGTGCGGAAAAGCTGTTGCCTCGCAGCTTGTGTATTTGCATTCCAAGTAGCGCGGGGACATTCTATCTCACGCGTCGTAAACTCCAGTTTTAAAGTTTCTATATCTCTAAATAACGCAAGGTGTAGAAGCGTGTCAATTCAATTCAAGAAATCTGTATTACCTCCTACAAAATTGATTTCTCTTCCGCCTTCGATAGCGATTTTTTCAGATCGCCCGCGCTTTGAGTTCGATTGACGAAAAAACAACCACGCGATAGCATCCTGTATTAGTCCTAAATGTGATAGGATTGGACAGGCGTATTAATATTGCATTATTTTATATTTTTATTCCAGTTTTAATCTAAGGTGGGTACTCAATATTACAATGTTTATAATAGTAGTGTCGCTTGCTTTATTCTGGATATACGTTTCCTTCCAAATATTGTGTTTGGGGATGCAGTTTACGAAGAACTAAAAACATTACACCCGCCGTTGAACGTCCTGTGTGTTTTTCTAGCAGGGATAACTTGCAAAAGCTGTTTTTATTCAAAACGGGATAAATTCCGTTGTGTGTGATATCCTAGTTCTGGTTATCATTGACCTCGATAAGGGTCAAAACCATAGCATTCATTTATCGCCACATGAAAAAAAAAAGTTATGACTGCGAGATAGGAAAATGTTCACCGAGTGCGAACGTGTTATTATTATTATTATTATTATTATTATTATTATTATTATTATTATTATATTATTATTATTATTATTATTATTATTATTATTATTATTATTATTATTATTATTACTGGTTGTTGTTGTTGCAGTTACTTTTTCCATTCAATCGCAAGCATTCTGTTGTTCTCTTTCGTTATCTGTCGAATTGTCTGTCTGTCGATAACCTTTTTATCCTATTGAACGTTTCATTGGCAAAGTAAAACACCATCTTTCTCTCCCCCCCCCCATTCTCCCCTCTCTCTCTAAAAAACCGTTATCACAATGTTTCCCCTCAATGTTTCGAGTTTTTAAAAACAAACCTGGCGTTGACACACACCCCGCACCGTTGCAGCAATACAGTAGCAGTTAGTAGTTTTTATTAGGAAAGCAGAGAAAACAGACCACAAATTATTTGTCACTTACACACCACACGCAATGCTCTGGCAATGATTCAGACAGTGGAGCTGGACCGAATGTACGACGTTTGCTTTTGCCTCAGATTTGGACGCTCTGTATGGCAGTGATCGTGTTTAGAATAAGTCTGTGTGTCACCTAATGTTGAAAAAAATTTTCAATTTCAATTTCAATGGTTGAATTTATTGTCTCTTCACGACAGTGATATTAGACAATTAATTTAATTACAAAACAATGAAACAAACAACTGTAGTGATATCAGTTACAACACTGTTGATAAGGACGATTTCATGATGACGTTTACGATATCGTAAATAATAGGACTTCGCACAACTTCTAGAATGTCACAAGTTGTTATGTTTACACCATTGTCTTTGTACATTGATTGCAACACTGGGCAATCAACAATCAGATGTTGGACTGTAATGTTTTCTGAACATATACATGTAATATCTTTCACATATTTCGTACTCCATGAATTCAATCATAATTTATAAACCAGCCTTGACACACTTCTAGGACCTTTTACAGCACTTCCTAGTTTAACATTTCTGTAAGCTACTTTTTCCAGAAGGGCAAAATATTCACATGCAGCTAAATCAACCTTGAGCATGACAGCGTCAGAATTGTCCGCTCCTGACTTAGCCAACGCATCCGAGAGCTCATTACCATAAATACCTACATGAGATGGTACCCAACAAAAAGTCACACTGGTACCTCTCATACGTAAACAATGTATAAGAAATCGTATTTCAAACAATAAATCTGTACGATTTTTGCTTTTCCAATTTCTTAAGGCAAGGAGCACAGCCTTAGAATCAACACAAATTGCTACTTGAAGTATTTGTTTAGGAATAGATAAAATGTATTCTGTAGCCATTAATATAGCAACAAGTTCACATGTGAATATTGATAAATTATTACCCAAACAATAAGAACGGTTGATTTTTAGTGCGGGTATACTAAACCCTGCACCACATGCTGACGACTCGAGTATACTACCGTCTGTGAACACTTTTAAATGTTGCGAGTAATGGTTTGAAATATGCCCTTGAAACTCAGATTTAAGCATATTATCATTTTCATTTTTCTTTAACTCGGTGTAATCTAAATCAAATTCTGCTTTTAAGTGTTCCCAAGGTGGAATTCTTGGAGAAACAGGCATTATCGGAATGTTTGCAATATCAATATTACATTCCCTCATAATGTCCTGTGTATAGTCTTGTGTTGTTTGAATATAAGAAATATTCTGTGTTACTTTTGGATATTGTGTTTTCGAAAAGTTTATAATTTCCTCTTTTACTGAGTTCTCTACAGACAAACCCCGTATCAAATATTTTGCAGTTGCTAATTTGCGTTGTTCTGACAATGACAGTAAACCACACTCCTTATACACATTTAATGTGTTTGTGTGCACTGGAACACCCAGGGCCACTTTAATGGACTTACTGTCAATACTTTGAAGCCTGTTTAAGAGATAAGTAGGGGCTGAAAAATAAATTTCTTGGCCATATAACAACTTTGACCTAACAAGGGACGTCGCTAAATGCAACAAAGTGTTAGTGTCTTGGCTAAATGGTTGAAAACTTAAAATCTTTAATAAGTTCAACCTCTGCATTGCTTTTTTAATTAAATACTCAATATGAGATTTCCATTTTAACATGGGAGTAAAATGTACACCTAAGAATTTAATATTTTGCTTATAGGATAACACTTGATTTTCTAATATAAGGACTGGTAATTGTTTTGGATTCATACCATTATTGAATCACATTAAACTCGTTTTTTCACCAGACAGTTGCAAACCATTTTCTTGCATAAACAAATTTAGGTTGTTTAATTCAAGCTGATACAGCTTTTGTATGTATAACACTGTTCTTTTGTTGGTTCGTTTTCTAAGTGTTGTATTAATCCAGATAGCGATATCGTCTGCATATTGCACAACGTGTGTATTTTTAGATAATACACGTGGGAGGTCACTTATTAGGAGAGAAAAAAGTAACGGTGCAATGATTGACCCTTGAGGTATACCCATATCAATATTTCTATTAGAAGAATATGTGTGTCCTACTCTAGTACAAATAGTCCTTTCCACCAATAAGCTTTTTATGTACGAATAGATGTTTCCACTGAGACCGATAGTTTTCAACTTATACAAAAGTCTTGCGTGCCAAACACTGTCATACGCTTTCTTTATGTCGAAGAAAGTAGCAAGCACACTTTTTCTTTAGAAAACTGTTTTTTAATATGACTAGTGAGTTTAACTAAATGGTCTGTTGTGCTACGACCTTTTCGGAATCCAGCTTGAGCCGTTGAAATAATGTTATTTTTATCACAAAAATAACCTAATCTCTCATTTACAATTTTTTCCAATAATTTTCCTACATGGGATGTTAACGCAATAGGACGATAACTGTTTACAGATGTCGCAGACTTACCTTGCTTTAAGATAGGAACTATTACTGACTGTTTCCAGACTTTAGGTACAGCTCCACTTTCCCAACATTTTTGAAAAAGTGAGAGTAATATTTTCTTCCAAATTATAGGTAAATGGTGCAGCATCTGGTACGAAATGCCATCGATTCCAACTGCTGAAGTATTAATTGCAAAAGACTGTAATTTTTCATTGAGTTCATCAAGAGTAATAGGACAATTTAAAAACAATTCATCATTATTAGGGGGATCTGTATACATTTCTTTCCCTTCCTTTTCTTTTCTACTGTTGCGAACAGTCTCACTTAAACTGCTTGTAGAGCTTAGTTCAGCAAAGACAGTCACAAAGGCCTCCGCCTTTTCTGCATGAGAGGGAAATATATTATTTTCTAATTTTATGGGGTAGGTTTGTGCCTTAGGTTGATTTTTCATGTCTTTAATTTTTTTCCAAACTTTATGTACATCTTTTGACTCAGTAATTTCTTTCTCACAAAACTTTACCCAGTGTTCCCTTTTAGCTTTCGCTATGATTCTATTACAGTTAGTTTTATGTTGCTTCATATTGTTAAAATTTGCTTCACTTTTATCTTTAATCCAATTTTTAAAAGCTTCTTTCTTTTTGTTTACTGCTTCTTTACATTCATCATTCCACCATGAATTGCAATGTGTTCTCAACCCTTTATGGCGAACCTTGGGTATTGCTTGTTCAGCAGCATGGTATACAGCTACTCTAAAATTTTCATAGAAAACATTTACATCGTCGTCACGTACATTCTCACCATCACAAGTTTCAAGAAAATGTGAAAATTGTCCCCAATTTGCCCTACTGTACACAAATTTAGGTATCTTATCTTCCTTGCTGTGGTCGTCATCTTCTATCTTTTTATGTATTTCTAGAATGACTGGCAGGTGATCACTACCTAGGCTATCTTCTTCAACAAACCAATGACAATTAAGGGCTATGTTACATGACACAAGTGATAAATCAATTGCTGTAGGTCTATGTGTGTGTATGTCTGGTAGTCTTGTTATACTGCCATCATTTAACAAAATGAGTTGGGAATCAACAATATTTTCTGTAAAACGATTACACGTATTAGACTTGCAGTCTTGCTCCCATATTGACGAATGAGCATTAAAGTCTCCAAGTATAGCCCAGTTGCCCTTAGAAAAATCAAAATGTTTGAGCCAGTCAGAATTATCTTGCCTTGGGCCACCCGGGAAATAAACTGAGAGAACGTTGAGTATACAGCTATTATTAATTTTCACACACACCCCACTTGCATACACGCCGTCAGTGTTCTTTGGCACTGGGAATGCATCAAGATTGCAGTAAGACAAGTCACGTCGAATATAAACAGCTGTCTGAACTCTCTTAGTATTCTTGTCAAAACTGCACAGTGGGGGATAAAAATAGTTGTCTAGTTTGGGAAGTTTATAAATTTGCACGTCCAGTGACTGGAGAGCAAGCACACAGTACTCTTCTTGCTCCACAGCGTGCTTAAACGCTAATAAATTACTCGACACAGAACGGCAATTCCATTGAAAAATGCGTGCTTGATTAGATCTTGTCATAAGAGTCACAACGTAGGTAGAGGAAATATTCAATAGTTAAAAATAACACCATAGTAGACTTAAATTTAAAAATGACATGGATGCTCTGGATGCTTGGAGAAAGGGAACTGTGGGCATCCCATAGGCGGCCACTGCATGGACGGTTGCATGAACCCCATAGGAGGTAATCCTGGCATAGGCAAGCCTGGAGGTTGCCTGTGGATCATGTTCATACCTGAGTGGGGTTGCATGGGGCTCGTGTGTGAACAGTAGCCCTGGTTACCGTAGCCCCGCTGTCTGTCATGGGGAACTCCGCGCCGTCGTCGGCCGTCCGTGTAACCACCACGCCACTGACCACCCGTGTAGCAACCACGTCGCTGCCCGTCCAAGTAGCCCCAGCGCTGACCGTCCTGATGATCACCGCGCCGCTGCCCGTCGAGTCGCCTGTCGATAGAACCACCACAGCGCTGCCCATCAGGAGAACCCCCGCGTCCGTGCACGTCCCGGTAACGATCGTATCGCTCACCGTATGGTTTCTCTAAAGTTGAGCCATCTTGCTGGGAGCCATCCTCTCGAGTGCGTCGGTTGTGGTGTTGCTTGTATTGACCTCGCCTTCTCTTCTTCTCCCAAAAGAGAGACTCAATGTGGCGGCCTAGGGTTCTCGCCACAAAAGTAACGCCTTTTCCTGTAGGGTGTATTTCATCTGGACTGACCAGCTTCTGTACATTGGGCATATGATAGTCAACGTACGACACCCTATCCTCGTCGACCAGTGCAGCTTTTGTTGTAGCCACAAAAATGCCACGGTCAGCATTCAGCTTAGGACGTCGAACGGGAGTGGGGTGACTGACCACCACTTTGGCCTTCGGATGCTCTGCCTTGATGCTGCGTATGCAAGCTGACATTTTGTCTGCTACTTTGATCGGATCGCCGGACTTGAGATCGTTTATACCGAAGTGAGTCACCACGCAATCGGGCCCCTCTTCTCGCTCCTTCATGGCATTCCGCAACGCCTTCCCACACTCGTCTACCGTGAAAACTTTGTGCGACTCTGCCTGGAACCCGTACGCAAGGCCAAGCCGCTTGCAGTCTACTCGATCCATCGTCGAGTCGTGTAGTATCAACACTGTAGGAAGGGTGTCTCTTTGTACTTCTAAGTCCCTAGATGCCATAGAACGCTTGTCGTCACTTCCGGTAGTATGTTTATCGTCAGCAGCCATTTTGACGTCATTTTGTAGCCTGCTATGATTCTTTTTTACTTTCACGGAATCCGCATACGATGCATGCTTTTCGCGTTGATCGGACTTATGAATCGTAGGCCCCGCATCATCAGATTTGTTAATAATCGGCTTGTTAGACTCACCCGAGCCTTGTTTGTGTGATGTGGAAGGCGTAGACGTAGTGGCCTTGTTGTCGGTTGAATTTGGCGTTGCCCCATCAGTCGCGATCGCAGAAGTGCGTGGACATCGCTCCAGCTTGTCGATCTTCTTGATCAAAGTTGTCAGCATTTCCTTGAGAATACGCACTTCCCTCAAAGTTACTTTACAGGTGCTGCAATCAACTTTTGGACCGTCGTTGCCAACGACCTCTTTCTTGTCGGATGTCGACAGCTGCAAAGGTTCCAGATCTACGGCCGACTCGGTACATGCGGCAGCATCCGAGACATCTGTAGACAACTTCAATATCTCTGTGTCGTTGATGACTTTGTTTTTCTTCTTTTCTTTGTCTTCCTCCACGTTCTTCTGCTTTAGGAGGCTCTTCATACTTTCCGTCATCCTCTTTATGGTTCTTCTTTTCGACATCCTTGCAACTGCAAATCAGTCGACCACCATGTTTAGCGTAGGAATCCCACCTAATGTTGCCAGAACAGCAGATTCCATTTTCAAAATCGGTCCGCACTTGGAGTCCACCTTGATCAGGGCTCACGGATGGAGACATACATTAACAGTCTTTGTAAAGCTTTGAACTTCCACCTCCGTAGGATCAGCAAAATCCACCACTCTCTCTCTCTCTCTCTCTCTCTCTCTCTCTCTCTCTCTCTCTCTCTCTCTCTCTCTCTCTCTCTCTCTCTCTCTCTCTCTCTCTCTCTCTCTCTCTCTCTCTCTCGGTGTCTCCTTCATCCTGTCTCGTCTTGACTTCAGTAATTCTCTTCTGGCTGGCTTCCAGATGAAAAACTCTCTAAACACCAGCCTATCCAGAACAATGCTAGCAGAACAAATCTAGCGCTACCGCTGCACTTCGTATACTACATTGGCTGCCTGTGAAGGCTCGCATAGATTATAAAGTTGCTTCTATCTGTTTTTACTTCATTTCCTACTTACCTGTCTGAACTTATAACACCCTATCAGCCAACCCGTTCTGCGCGCTCTCAAAATTTTTTTTTTTCTCTTTGTCCGAAGATATTCTCTTTTTCGGGAAAAAGACTTTTGTAGTGTTTGCCCCGTCGATTTGGAACTCTCATTCCTTTGGACTTTGTCGCACTCAGTCGCTTACCACCTTCAAGAAAAACATCAATACTTTTCTCTTCTCAAAGTATATGTCATAATTTTGCAATTCGGTCTGTGGCTGAATGGAACTTTGTTGGCCTTTTAACCTGCGTGCTGGTGGTCTATTAGAAGAGTGGATGGGTTGTTGTGTAATATCATTGTGCTACTGTGGGTGAGTATGTGTGTGTGTGCGGTTGTGTATATGAGTATGGGCATGTTTACACGGTGTTATCTGGACAAACCAGTGAACGTCTACATAACTTGTTTTGACATACCTACTTATTTTGACGTCAGAACAATGATGGGTTAGGGTTAGTGCTCGAACACTTAAAAGTACTTAAAAAGGGGGACGAAATATGACCCATTGTCAGCACAACGTATGTGGCGTTTCAGGAAAGTCATGATAATACTGTGTACCCTCGGCTGTGTGTTTGTGTGTTAGTGCTTGTGTGTGTGTGTGTGTGTGTGTGTGTGTGTGTTTGTGTGTGAGTATGTTATTCATTTAAATGATTTTACTATAGATTTATTAAAATGTTTGTCATTGTACATTGCACGAGAATGGATAAATTTTGGGTTTAGAGCAGACTTCATGTTTAATATTGCGCGTTATAAAATAAATTAATAATGATTACTATAATAATAGTAATAATAATAATAATAATAATAATAATAATAATAATAATAATAATAATAATAATAATAATAATAATAATAGTAGTAGTAGTAGTAGTAGTAGTAATAGTAGTAGTAGTAGTAGTAGTAGTAGTAGTAGTAAGAATAATAATAATAATAATAATAATAATAATAATTATTATTATTATTATTATTATTATTATTATTATGTTATGCGTTTCCATGCATGTATCATAGTTAGGACGTAGACCTATATCTCTGTATGTGTTACACGTACTGTCAACCGTACGCCATAATTATGCGAGGCGTCCACTTTTCTACACCGTTAATTAGTTCCCGAGCTGTAAGCTCTGGAACTATTGTGTTTGGCTTTGTCCGTCCGACCGGCGTCCCTCCGGAGGTAAAATTTGCGCACTTTTCTCTGAAACTAATGGACATAATTCCTTTTAGTTAAGAAAAAGTAGTGAACCCTACCAGATAACAAAAAAAAGTATACATATCGAATGACGTTATGTTTTTAAAAATTAAATTTATAAAACAATTCTTTCACACTTTGTACATATTTAGAGTGTACAGGTGCCTTGAACTTCAAACAAAACTATGGCATATTGAGTTACGTAATCGTGTTAACTTAATATTAATTTTATTTGTTTTTACATTTAAAAAAAGAAAAAAACTTTGGATATAATTAGAGTGTACAGATGCCTTGTTTACTTTTTGAAATAAATTTTTTGTTAACTTAAAAAAAAAAAGTATATTTTGGGGGTCGTTGCCTTAAGTTATTACTTTATTGTACATAGAACATAATGATCACTACCAGATAACACAAATTTAGTGGGGGGGGGGGGGGGGGGGGGTTAATACCATTCCCTCCCACTTTCTTAACTAAACAGAGAAGCAGGTTGCGGGCTAGCCAAAGAGGTACATAATGTATATTATTATACCTTCTTTGAGCTAGCTAGCTTAGTCACGAAACTGGTATGATTGTTATTATTAAAACCTGCTAGTAATATGCTCCCTTCAAGGAACCAAAGTCGTCGTTTTTTGTTTTTTTTTTCTCCGTGATAGTTGGGTTTGGGATAGTATTTGTCATTGGGCGAAATTCAGTGCCCCTTCTCGGGAAATGCGCGATAGCCGCAGAAGCGTGCATGAAACCCAGGGTGTGAGGCGGATTCCTAAAACGTAGTGCTTGCAGGAATTACCACTTTTTGTATCTGGCAATCAAACCGGCTAGGACATGAGCATCAGGATCTTTAAAGTCCGTACAATAAAATGCCTGCATGCGCGGACTAGCTTACCACCGTGTCAAATCTATACGAGTAGTGTTAGCGGTACGCTTGGCTGTCACCAGAGGGCGGTGCGGACCGTGATCGGCATTGCTTAGACGTAACGAGTTATCAGCAATCTCTTAAAGCGCAGTGAACAAAGCAAAGTTTTTCAGTGTTAAGAAACTATTATTTTGCTCCTCCTTATTTGCAAGCAACTCTCTCTCTCTCTCTCTCTGTCTCTCTCTGTCTGGCTGTCTCTCTCTTTTTCTCTCTTTCTCTCTGCTTAGCTTAGTCGCCAATTCCCCACTCGTCTACCGCCGCCCAGCCCAAAACAAAAACTGCGTGTAAAGTGATTGAGGGGAAACTTAGAGCGACAATGACGGATAGTAGACAATGACAAAATAGTCGTTTCCTCACAGGAGACTACGCTTACTTACTTCCTGTGTTTTATATCACTTGTTGTCTTCTGTGACGAATGGGAGGCTTCAATGACAGATAGGTCAACGACATATAAACACTAACTAACGCAGACACATACTGTAAGGTCGAGATAGTGTTATAAACACACCCACACATAAACACACACACATACACCCACACACATACGCACACACACACCCGCACACACACACGTACCGTAGCGTTGACATTTAGTTAAAGGGCCCCAAGATCACATATTTCAAAGTCACACGACCCTTTCAAATCCACAATGAGTTTTCCCTCTTCTAAAAAAAAAAAAGTAAACCTCTTTCAAAAAGTGTACGGTTTTAATCTAAATCAATAAATTCATTTTGAATGTGCCTATTAATAACGTAAAGGTTGGTTCTAAAAATAGCACTGCGGCGAAAGTGTGTGTTAGTAAGCCCAGTTGTTCGTTTACACAACAACGAGGAGATGCCTACAATTCGAAGTTTGAGCCACGGTTGTCCATGACACAATGTTTTAATTTGGCAACACTGCAATTTTGTTAGTAATCCCATTGGTTCACGTAACAAACAAAAAAAGCATCCTTTTTAATACTCTGTCCTTTCATGTTTACTATCGAGATATCTTCTAACACTAAGAGACAATACAGCTTATTAATATATAATTTTCCTGTTCTACTCCAAATATGATGGATGAGGGTTAATAGAAAAAAAAAAGTGTCCTTTGTGACAAAAACGAAGTCCGAGAGACCATTACACAAGCCAGTGGACAGCACGATGACTTGCTCACAGTGGTGAGGAAACGGAAACTCCGATGGTATGGCCACGTCACCAGAGCATCAGGCCTTGCAAAATCATCCTGCAAGGCACGATGCAGGGAGGCAGAAGAAGAGGGAGACAAAAATAGGTGGGAGGACAACATTCGAGGATACACTGGCTTGACACTGAGAGACGCCATGAGGGTTGCTGAGGACAGAGAAAGATGGAGTACGCTGGTTAAACGATCATCTGTATAGCCCCAACGACTTTCGAGTTACGGGAAGGATAGGATAGGTGACAAAACTGGGTTCATAGGTATGTGCTAATAGGATGTATATGATACATTCTGTTCAAATGGCTTGAACTGTACAACAGGCATTAGGATGCAATGGTTGTATTAGGGTGCCATCACACATGGGGGTGTGGGGATTTTAAAATAAATAGTATCCCCTCTTTCTGGAAATTTAGTGCTTTAAATTCTCACTGTCGCTGTCTTCCTCCTTTGTTCTTTCTCATTCCTACTCTGTTATATCAATCTACTATACTATCTTCTTCTTCGCTAGACCAGTCATCTACCTTTTTTGTTGAAAACTCTTCCTGGGCAAAACTCCTCATTTGTGTGTGTTGGATCAGCTTGGGACTATTGGACGCTTTGTGCCAAATGGTCACTGGGACTTTCTACGATGTTATTATTTGACAATGTAGGCATTTTATATGTATGTCTTTTGTTGATATTTTATAATGATGTTTGTATTCTATTTTGTTTTTGTAAACGAGGGTTCGATAAATTAGAGTATAGCCTCTGCGTCCCCTGCGTGGGATCTCTTTATTGTGAAGTGACCGGCTTGCGGAGTGCCTTCAGTGTGTGTGAGTATATATATATATATATATATATATATATATATATATATATATATATATATATATATATATATATATATATATATATATATATATATATATATATATATATATAAAACAGTGATGGAGATCACGTACAATCGTACGTGTTTCACGTACTGAGTTGGGAAATCACGTAACGAAAATGCAATGAAAGGGTATAAACACGCACAAAATCAGTGCCAAATGGGTATGAAAACGTAAAACTATTTCGGTCGTGCGTACAGCTTTCGCTTACCACCCTCTCTCCCCCTCCTATTCATTCTGTCGCTTCCAAGAAACAGCCAATCATATGCAGGATAATATTCACTATTTTTTCTCGACGCTTTTGATTGGCTATATAAGACTGACAACAACCCAACATTAAACATGGCCGACAAGCAGCGATCTGAAGGGAAGCCGAAGAAAAGGAAAAATAAAGCAGACAAAACTAATTGCTAAAAAAAATTAAAACAAGATGAAGGAAAAGAAAAACAAACATTTTTGTCAGCCTTTGGCTTTGAGTGTTCGGTAAGAGAAGAAAAAGGTGAGCCGCAACCGGGCCCGGTTGAAGAAACTCAAACTGATGAAAAGACTTTCCTCGCAAAGTGTTTATTACGTATGTTGTACCCCCTAAAAAACTGAAAGGGGGTATAAAAAGCCCCTTATGTTTGCAATGAGGGTATGAAAACCCCTACATGTTTTGTTTGAGGGTATAAATACCCCTATCTTAAAAACTTTCTCCATCACTGATATATATGTATATATATAAAAAAAAATATATATATATATATATATAAGTACCCACAAACCATGCTTACAAAGTCTCCAACCGGTCATTTGGGTACCCGGCTTTGGATCTGGGGACCCGGCCGGGTCCCCGGATCCAAGGCGGCTCCCAGAAAACGACGATTAGGGTAAGGCAGTGCCTCGACGATTAGGGTAAGGCAGTGCCTCGACGATTAGGGTAAGGCAGTGCGCTCGAAACGGGTTAGGGTTAGGGTTAGCGGTCCGTCTACAAGTGATAAATTACATGCAATTATAGTGGGGGTACCCAAAAGCAAGGGGGTATATCTATATATCTATATCTATATCTATATATATATATATATCTATATATCTATATATATATATATATATATATATATATATATATATATATATATATTATATATATATATATATATATATATATATATATATATATATATATATATATGAATAAGGGCAACACATTTTCTGGGATGTTTATTGGTGCATATTACTATTTCAATGTGGGAGTATAAGGATCAGTGACTTCAAAGGTTCTATTGAATCCCATCCTATCCTCCTAACCTATCCCGTAACTCAAGGGTCTTTGGGGCACCACAGATGATCGTTTAACCAGCGTATTCCATCTTTCTCTGTTCTCAGCAACCCTCATGGCTTCGTTGAGTGTCAAACCAGTCCATTCTCGAATGTTGTCTTCCCACCTCTTTTTCTGTCTTCCTCTTCTTCTGCCTCCTTGCACCGTGCCTTGCAGGATGGTTTTTGCAAGGCCTGATGCTAGGTTGACGTGGCCATACCATCGGCGTTTTCGTTTCTTCACCATTGTGAGCATGTCATCACGTTGTCCAATGGCTTGGGTGATGGTCTGTCGGACTTCGATGTTGGTAATGTGCTGGGTATAGGAAATACACAGAAGTCTTCTGTAGCGCCTCATCTCCATGCTTTGTATTCTTCGTTGTAGATCTGCTGGTATGGTCCATGTTTCGCAAGCGTATAGGAAGATGGAGATGACAAGGGAGCGCAGCAGCCTTATCTTGGAATGTAGACTGATGGTCTTGTCTTTCCAAATGGGCTTCAACCTTGTCAGTGCATCCGTTGTTTTTGTGATCCTGGACAGGACGTCCTGTCCGGACCCATTATCTGATACAATGGCTCCTAAACATTTGAAGCTATGCACTGCGTTGAGGGATTGGCCTTGGACTTTGATGTCCAAGTTGACGCCTTTGATGTTGTTGGTCATCATTTTAGTCTTCTCAGCACCTATTTCCTTTCCATAGGCTCTGGAGGTGGTGTCAAGCCTCTGTACAAGCTGTTTAAGTTCTTGTTCCTCTCCAGCCAATCCATCAATGTGATCCACAAAACGGAGGTTGGAGATTGCAGTAACACTTATGCTGACTGTGCCTTCAGGATCTGCAAGGGCATCTGACATGATGCGCTCTAGCAATATGTTGAAGAGTGTTGGAGAAAGTAGGCATCCCTGACGCACACCGATTGTTGTTCTGAACCAGTTCCCGATGGCGATGTTGTGGAGGACTGCACTGCCTTGTCATAATTTTGGGGCAATTCCATAATAATGTTGACCACTCCAATCCCTTGCCGGGCTCTATCTTTGTGCCATTTTCACGAATAATATTGCAAAATCATGTCATATAATTATTGCGAAACAATAACATAGAGCTACTGCAGCACCTACAAGAGAGGCTTTCAAGGCTTTAGATTAGACAGAAGTTGTGGTGTTTTACGTCTGCTTGGATTTATCGTTTTGTTGTTCTTGGTGGTGTTGGAGGTGGTGGTGGTGGTTTTATGCGTGTGTGTTTGTGTGTGTATGTGTGTGTGTGTGAGCGCGGGTGGTTGTACTTTTCCTTTGCTAATGCAGATATCCTGAAACTGCATGGAACTCCTTTTGTAAAATATTTATTTTCATGACTTTCAGCTATATAATCTTTATTTAGAAGCATATTTTCTAAATAATCATTTGTTTCCAAAGAATGTAAGATTTATCTTAATAATATATTTTCTCCGTTAATAACTTATTAGTTACCTAAATAATATATGTAAATAAATAATGATATAGGTAAATAATACATTGTTGCTAAGTAAGGAATTATTTACCTACATAATGCATTATTTCGCACAGTGTGTTAAACAATGTATTATTTAGAAATGTTTCTAAATAATGATTTGTTTACCTATAGAATGCATTATTTAGCCGATTTTGAATCAGTGTAACCGATCGGTGCTTACAGATACTTTTGATTCCGAAGGCGGCTTTCTGATACACTTGGAGTGGTTTAGCTGGGTCCAAGCAGTGTTGTTGCCGAAAGGTGACCCGAAAGTCACCCAGCATAATTATGTGATAAAATTATGTTCCAACATAAATCTAAAGCTAAATCAAATAAATTAGTATCACCATCGTCTCTACTTCCGGACTGGCGGTTACGGCGCCCGTATTTGTCATGTGTTTCACTGCGAAGCCTAAGAGCATCATGGTCGTGTTTCCACATGTTGTAGCACTGTATGTTATTTTGTAAGTGCTTTTGTGGCCAACTAACCATTAGTTGCGATGGCGTTTCGTTGGCTCTCATGCTCTGTTCACTGATCTTTTTTTCTTTGTTCTCTTCTCTCGTCTATCTCCTCGTAATTCTAGACAGAACTCCCAAAGTCTCAACATACTCTGCAGTCTAATAACTCACTACCTGCGGGCGTCAACCGCCCTGCTTTCCGTGCTTGGTTGTTTAATTTACTGCGGTCTCGTCACACGTTTGCATGCCCGTAAAGGGCTCTTTGGCACCCCCACGGCTGCAAAATGCCAAAACACAGTTTATGATTTTTTTTCTCTCTCCATTCCTTTCTTTCTATCATGACTGCCTGCCAGGAAAGGCCAGAGAAATTTCAGCAGACCTCGATCTTACTCTCTACAGCTGGTGTACTTATAGAGTTAAGTGCGTGCTCGACGATTTAACCTCTATTGCTAGCTTATGTGTGAAATCTTTGAAAGTTAATTTTTCTTGGTATGGTAAGGTCATCATTTTCTTTTACCTGGTTTAAAGTCTATATAATATAATATAATGTAATATACTATACTATAATATAATATTATTTAATAGTATAGTTATAGTATAATTATTATATATGATATGATATTATGTGATACAATATAATATTATTTAATGGTACAGTTATAAGTATATTATATGGTATGCTACGAAATTATATGATATTATATGCATTATATTATATTATTTAGCAATTTCGTGTTAGTTTGTTTGATGAAAGGTGAAGTTTGTGGGCAATAATTACGACTATTAAATTTCTTAAGCTTCACGCATATAAAGTGTTTTGCTTGAGTACACTGTACTATAGTGCTAGTTCTTTTTCTTTTTTTTTTGCTTAAAGTTCTAGCCGATATGAAGATTACATTCTAGTCGCCCAAAGATGCCAACTTTCTGCGTGCGCTTTCTGCAAACTGTAAAACGCCACAGGCAACTAATACTATTGACGGTTCTTGTCTAACTCTTCAGTAGGCTTCTTCAATACCTGAGTTTAATATCTGATAACATCACGGTGCCAGTCTAGCAAAGGGGTCCTTGATATAGTCATTAAGCATCACCCAAAACCACAGGCACCTCAATTCTCTCACTTATTTATTTCACAGCAACGCCTTGGAGCATGTTCGTCACGCTTGGATGCGTTTTATCCGTGTGCGCCTGCATTCTGTATATATTCTCAGATTTAATCTGGACTTCAGGCTCACTTTAAAGAACAGTTCCTTTTTACGTTGAGAGACGCGCACACATAAAAAGGGAATTATTTTAATTGAAACTCAAAGTTTCACGGCAGACGTCGAGTTCTGACATTTTAGATATGTATGTATGTCTGGGATAATGACATTACCGTGGCATTTGTGAAATTTAGAGCACCGAATTAATGTGCAACAGGTGGTTTGCAATTTTTATTTTATTTCACTGTGTGTGTGTGGGTGTGTGTGTGTGTGGGCGTGTGTGCGTGTGTGTTTGCATTTAAATTCAGGTTTTGGAAAGTTTAATAAGTCAAACCCAAACGTGTCTCCTCATATTGCCCCCTGTGGCGGTAACTGTCAGGTGTGGCACTCAATATTTCAGAAACTTTAATTAAATTTCTTTATATGAATGAAGCAGAGAAGGAAGCTGCTTCAGAATTTTTTTTTCAAACAATAAAATAAACATCAAAGTTTCAGAGTTCAAGAAGTTTAAATTTTGTCGACATTTTGTGTACGTGCGCGTGTCATAACACCCCTTGGGGTCATGAGCAATCTTGCCACTGTAGATTGTTCTAACCTATAAAGGGTACAGTGAAAGCCCCAGTTGAAAACCTGTCTTGCCTTTGTAGGCATGACAAATTAACTGCGGCAACAGTTCCCCCCGTTGGAGTGCCGGGGGTTTCAGTATAAATAGTATCCCCACTTTCTGGAAATTTAGTGCTTTAAATTCCCACTGTCGCTGTCTTCCTCATTTGCTCTTTCCCATTCCCGATCTGTCCTACCACTCTGCTATACTATATTCTTCTTCGCTAGATCAATGACCTACCTTTTTTCTTGAAACCTCTTCCTGGACAAGACTCCTTGTTTGTGTATGAGGTCTGTTGGATCAGCTTGGGAATGTTGGACGCTTTCTGCCGGGTGGTCACTAGGGCTTCCTATGAATGTACTATTTAGCACTATAGGCATTTTATATGTATGTTTTTTTGTTGATGATTTATAATGATGTTTGTATTCTATTTTGTTTTTGTAATCGGGGAGTTCGCGTAGTTGAGGTCAACCCTCAGCCGTCCCTCGCGTGGGATGTCTTTATTGTAAAGTGACTGGCCGGTGGAGGGCATTCAATTTTCCCACTGGGGTTGTTTCAACAGATCTTTTATGCGGATCGGGGGTTGTCCGGTCCTGATTTGGCTCGGAAGAGTCCGCTGGACCTAAAGCAATAATAAATCAATCAATTAAGCGTGTCATAACATCTTCAGGAAAGAATATGGGTAGGGCGGCACCTAATTCTTAAAATACGTTTTTTACTCCAAGGTATTGTAGATCTAGATATAAGTACGTTGTCTGAAAGTTTTCGTGTTTGAAAACTGGAAGTAGCAGTGTTATAAAACAATTGTTATATTTGTATTAGGAAGAATCCATACGAACCGGAAGATTACACACACACACACACACACACACACACACACACACATACACACACACACACACACACACCTACACACACCTACAAACACGCACACACACACAAATAAAAAATTTAAAACAAAACCATAACACCAGTGTTTGGAGGTTGGTTTTAAAGTTAAATCATTTAAAAATCTGTTTGATATGGTGTGCAACGGAACGATCAACCGATCTACCGACTGAAATACATTGATTCGTTCTCATTCCCGACTGTTTCAAAGTATTTCCAGATATTATCTAGAGCTTTATGGGTAAATTAAAAACAACAACAACAACATACACGCATGCACACACGCACGCCTGCGCGGGTATACACACACACAACACCCCCCTCACACACACATACCCTCAAACCAAACGCACACACACACACAAACACAAATACACACACACACGCACGCACAAGGTAGATAATTCTTTGAGGAAGAAGCTTGATACCGGAATCTCCAAAAGACGACTTTATACAGTAATAGTAGGCTTATTTATCAATGCTGTGAGTGTGCGCGTGCAAACGCAAATTGCCGGTTTAAAAGTGCACAGCCATCGTAGTTGATTAGCCACCAGCTCTGTTTGTGAGGGTTGTTGACCTGTATTGATTAGACTTGTGGAAACACCAAACTGCTGTTATCTCGGCTACTGAACAGTCGATGATAGTCATAGTCTTGTCTCCACTAAAGACCGCCACATTGATTTGTATTCTCTTTACGTACGACATTTACGTCATCATGGGCAGTCTAAATACCCTCACATTTAACAAAAATTGTTTGTTTGTTTTTTTGTTGGGAATGTGAACAATCGGGGATGGAACTACCTTAAAAGAGGTAGAAAGGTGCACTCCATTTCCTGAAACATAGGCCTAGTATTATAGTATACGTGTAATGTGCTATCATTTTGCATCCTCTTACTATTAGTATATACGAGGTTACTGTTCTGTGCTGATCTGATCACTACAAGGATGAAGGTTCTACATGTTGGTGGGAGAGAGGGGAGGGGAAGGTGAGTGAGAGAGAGAAAGAGAGAGAGAGAGAGAGAGAGAGAGAGAGAGAGAGAGAGAGAGAGAGAGAGAGAATCTTTGTTGAGTAAGCAAAAAATGTAAGCTACTTTCAAATCCAACTTGAAAATTCATCTCCATCACCCACACCACCACCCTTTGGTCGCTCTTTCTTTTTCCCTCCCTCCTTAGAAAAAAGCGCTATATATAAGCCTACACTATTATTATTATTATTTATTATTATTATTATTATTATTATTATTATTATTATTATTATTATTATTATTATTATTATTATTATTATTATTATTATCATCATCATCATCATCATCATCATCATCATCATCATCATCATCATCATCATCATCATCATCACCATCATCATCATTATTAGTAAGTTATCTATTATAATATGATTACCCCTTGGGGTCATGAGCAATCTTGCCACTGTAGATTGTTCTAACCTATAAAGGGAAAAGTAAAAGCCCCAGTTGAAAACCTGTCTTTCCTTTATAGGCATGACAGATTCACTGCGGCAACAGTACCCCCGTTGGAGTGCCGGGGGTTTCAGTATAAATAGTATCCCCACTTTCTGGAAATTTAGTGCTTTAAATTCCCACAGTCGCTGTCTTCCTCATTTGCTCTTTCCCATTCCTGCTCTGTCCTATCACTCTGCTATACTATCTTCTTCTTCGCTAGATCAATGACCTACCGTTTTTCTTGAAAACTCTTCCTGGACAAGACTCCTTGTTTGTGTATGAGATCTGTTGGATCAGCTTGGGAGTATTGGACGCTTTCTGCCGGGTGGTCACTAGGGCTTCCTATGATGTTATTATTTAGCAATATAGGCATTTTATATGTATGTGTTTTGTTCATAATTTATAATGATGTTTGTATTCTATTTTGTTTTTGTAACCGGGGGTTCGAGTAGTTGGGGTAAAGCCTCAGCCGTCCCCTGCGTGGGATGTCTTTATTGTAAAGTGACTGGCCGGTGGAGGGCATTCAGTTTTCCCACTAGGGTTGTTTCAGCAGATCTTTTATGCGGATCGGGGGTTGTCCGGTCCTGATTTGGCTCGGAAGAGTCCGCTGGACCTAAAGCAACTATTAATCAATCAATCAATTATAATATGATTATACTTTCGCAGTGGTACGATATTTGCTAGAATCAGTCTTCTTGCTATTAACAGTCACAGAAACGCGGGAATTTGCCGATCAATATCAAAACCACAATTTTGAAAATGTTTGTAGTTTTGTTGTTTGTTTGTTGGTGTTTTTTGTTATTGTTGCTTTTTTGGGGTGGGTGGGGTGGGGGTGGGAGGTGGGGCTTGAACTTATTTTTACCAATGGGGCAACACTCACTATGAAATTGAAGAGGATGTGCGTCGCTGACATGTATGATCTTGGGACTCTGTAACGTTATTGAGAAGTGTGATAATGTAGTTGGTCTTTAGAAATGATGGTCTTAAGAGCCGGGTTCAATAAATAAATGAAATGCCTGCGATATTTCTTAGTTTTGATGCTCCGCGAAATGCTTCTTTGTTTCGGCATGTGCGTTGTTCTATTGTTTTGCTAACCCCGTTGTTCTTTGTAATAATGAAGCCACAGGCATCATTATGTGGATAGGAGGAAAAGACTATAAATATTATATAGTCTTTGATAGGAAAGCGTGTCTCTGTAGAGCGTGTTTTCTCTACATTCGCACAATAGAAGAGAGAGAGAGAGAGAGAGAGAGAGAGAGAGAGAGAGAGAGAGAGAGAGAGAGAGAGAGAGAGAGAGGGTGGGGAGGGGGGACTGGCGCCTATGAGTGAAGCTGATCTGCAAGTTTGGTGACATTGGGATTCAAATTTCCGCATATCATACACTTCTGTTCACAGCGCTTTGCTGTTTCGCTGCTGTATACTCGTCACTGTCTTGCCATTATTTTACTTTGCAATGCAGTATAATGTCTATTGTTCTTCGTGAAAGCAAAATTGCTATTCGTTAGAATTCAGGGATTTGGGAGAAAAATGATCTTTGTATTTGACCTTTTGCAGCTTTGATCTTAGGCAACATAATAGGCTGTTTTTAAATGTGTGTGTTTGAAATCTATCTATCTATCTATCTATCTATCTATCTATCTATCTATCTATCTATCTATCTATCTATCTATCTATCTATCTATCTATCTATCTATCTATCTATCTATCTATCTATCTATCTATCTATCTATCTATCTATCTATCTATCTATCTATCTATCTATCTATCTATCTATCTATCTATCTATCTATCTATCTATCTATCTATCTATCTATCTATCTATCTATCTATCTATCTATCTATCTATCTATCTATCTATCTATCTATCTATCTATCTATCTATCCAATCCCTCAACCTGTCAGGTCGTCGTGGGAAGTAAGGAACGAAGCAACAGAGATTTTCCTCCTTCAGTCAGTTCTGTCAGGGACATTAATTTTGTGAGCAGATCTGGAATGAGCAATGTCTATTCCTTGACCAATGTTCTAACCAGTTCTTTTTCTGTCGACCTCCATCAGCAGTTTTCTGCACAATAGTCTTAGCGAGGCTTAAATGACTGGCAACGCCCCGACCGAACCAATATCAGTTTATAAAAGTAGATTCTATAGATGTGAGAAGTTAAACTTGTTCCGAGGGTGCACCTTGAGCGCAATGTTTTGTGCCCAACAAGCATTATAAGGAAGTGTTATTATAATATGGTAAAGTTGTGATACGTTTTCTTTTCCTTTTTATCTCTGATCTTTCGTCACAATCTACGTCGGTCAAAATGTTATTTTAACCTTTCTGTTGTTCGTTTCAGGTTTTGCAAGGCATGAAATAACCAGAAATTTCGGAATACAAAAGTTACCATCGAAGACTACTACCGAAGGCATTCCGGAGCTAGCAGCGTCCTGCACATTGACATCACAATAAGCATTATCGATATAGTAGATTATACTTCAAATCATAAGCATCATCGACAGTGTACGTCAGTTGATTACCTTGAGATGTGCTCCTTAGACAAGATGAGGTTGTGAATTAATCTCTCACAGACGCTGGGACTACAGGCAACCAAGACGTTGCGATCGCGCACCTCTCTGCGTTCACTGTCGAGGGGACTATTTTTACCTGCACCTCTCAGTGTTTGGGAGGAATGGCTGAGACAATTCGAGACACAGTAGGTTTCCCTGTTAAGGCACTCAGCATGCTCCAATCACCCACCCACACACACACACTTGTGTCAGTATCTGTTTAGTATACACTTTTACAGCAAGCGGAGTCTTTAATAACCGGTTAGTTGGGGCATCATTTCAATTTTTTAAAAAAAAGAAAAAAAAGTACAGTTTGACCAGTCCTCACTTCTGTTGAGCACTATAGGCAGCACAGAAAGAGAAAAGATTGGAGCAAGGCTCGTGCACTTCCAGTGAAATAAACCAACAATAAAACACCGAGAGAGGATTAAAACCACTCAGTTATTGCTGGTTCCACTTGCATGTACTCGAGAAATCACACCCGCGGTCAAGCTTTGCGCTATACGCTTCTGTATTTAAAGTTAAACTAAGATTGGTGAGTTATAGTACGTGACCATGCGCACGAGGAAGTGTCTATTCCGAGACGGCTAGTCTCTGGCACTGTTTGTGGTGATTGTCAACGCATTGAAGGATTATTTTATTTAAATTGTGCATGGTGAGCAACTGGTAAAGGATTAATTCATCTGTGGTCCAATTGACCAATTGGCATCTGTTACGCACCTGTTCCTTCCTTTCGACATGGCGAGCCGTATTCTGGATACCTTCTGGGAGGGTGACTCCGTGGATCCTCCAACTGCGGCTGTGCCCCCAAAGCTGGTCAACGGAGTTTCTGAAGAAGAGGAAACTGATGAAGTGGACTATGCCCAGGTGTGTACACTAACATTGGATTTCTTTCTTTCTTTGTTATTTATTATGTTGTGCTTTGAACTACATTTTGCTGGTGTTGTTTGTCTGTATGGTGATCTAGTGTAACAATTATGGATGTATTAGTATTTGTTTGTTTTAGAGTAGCTTTATATTTTGAGTTAGACGTGCAAAACAATTTTGTATATCCAGATTTAGCTGGGCATACTTTGAAACTGTCCGAGGGCATCAGATCGAACCAAATGTCGGTCTGTTGATCGGTGTATCGGTCCATCGGACGCCATCTTTTAAGAACTGCTGAACGGATTTTGACAAAACTTTAAAGGAACATTACCTAGGTTAGTGGTCTGGCTCCTGCATATTTACTCTATAGCAAAGCTCAGGGTCACTGCAGCCATGTTGTTTCTAAACACGTTTTGCTCAATTTCTCAAAAACGGTTCAAGCGATTTTTTTATTTAGTTTTAGGTAGGGCTTATCTCAAGAATAACTGAGCCGAAGTTCACCATTTTTATTTTGGGAGTACTTTATCTGCTGCTAAGCTTGTTAGATCAGTTGTATTTGTACTTTCTCAAAGGTCAAGGTCATTGCGCTTCACCATTTTCTAAACACGTTTTGCGCTGGTTCTAAAATTTGTCCGAAGCGATTTGGATTTTGCGTTCTCTTTTAGATATTCCGTGTTTTCCCAATTCCTTCTTTAGCTCAAAGCCGAGTCACAACACCGGGAAGAAAATTCACACTTTTGAAAAATAACGCTTTTTTTTCCAGCTATCCTCTGAGTGTCTGGAAATACATTTGAATGGCGTGCTATCTTGTTTTCTGTGTTTTGTTTGTTAGTTTGTTTTGTGTAAGTTTGTGTATTAATTGTTGAGTTCGAACGAAGTATTTGAACGTTTGTGGGTATCGTTTGTTTTGTATAACGTAGAACTATTAGTGATTCATTTGGTTTTATAGCATGTTTTACTGCAAGTTTTTAAACAAGTCCTGTGGGGTTTTTTTGTAATGGTGTTTTGCATGTATGAGAAGAATGATGATGGATTGGGTGCCTCTGGTGTGGTTGCTTACCAACGTCGAAGCAAATTCCTTGTGTAATGTCTACTTGGTGGGGATATATGCTGTATTCTGCAGGCCTATTCTGCTCGTTTGAGATATTTATAAAAGTACATTCCCACCATACCGATCACTGCGTAATTATTTAACCGAGTAATAATTCTTTTATCTAATAAATCTTTCGATTTCTTCGACTACGGACACCTTGGACTGTGCGAATATCTTGTCATTGTAGAAAACAACTGCAACGTCATTTAGCGAACTTGTAATGTAAGGTAAGTGTCATCAAGAGGATAAGTATACGTATACAAGATCAATATGATTGGCGTAATCTATCCCCAAATGAGATAAACTTATATACGAACGTACGTTTACACTCCATGTAGAAACAAAAATCCGGCAACGAAAATTTTCCTACAAGTAAACTTCAGCTTGAAAGATCCGAGTTCAGCTTATGCCGGAGTGGCTGAAAGCTTTATAGTTTTTTGTTTTGTTTTTTTTTTTCTCAAGATACTGCTTCGGTAGTTTCGTCGTCAAACTATGTTTTTAGCGAGCGCACACTATAAAATATATCGTTTGGAACGGGAACTAAATTGGAGCTTGCTTTGTGCACCGCAGAGCAGAATTATATAGCTTTTGATTATTGTATTAGTGATGGGGAGAATATCTCGTCAACAAGGAGTCATCACTAGTGTTTCGGAAATCAGTCATTTGGTGATGGTTTTGAACTTTATAATAATATTAAAACAGTCCGATTGATACAAGTATTTCCTGAATTTCTCTATGGAATATGAAACTCAAAAGGTTCTTAAAAGCACACTCTTGTCAGTTTACTGAAATGAGAGTAAAACGTTGATCGGACGACCTTATACTTGCAGCTCAGTCGTTCAGCATGCGATCTTTTTTGTCAGGAATGCCACTTTTCTTTTACTATCTTCATATATAAAGTGCGTGTGAGGTCTAATTCACGTTGAGAGATGGCTATGTTTTTTTTTTAATGTATTAATACATTTGCGAAAATGGAATATAAACTTCATGTGCGAACATCCAAAAGTTCATATGTTGTAGGCACTGTGTGATTTACCGCTTTTGAAGTACATATATACAGGCGAAGAAGTCCTTTAGTTATACGCCGGTGACAGGTTTCTATCCTACTTTGCTTTGTACTCGGCCTGTTTTAGCCTTTGACGCGTACTAACAGTAGGGAACTCACGAGGTGAGGTCATACTGGAGACGGAATATTTCTTAAGCTGCATACACGCTTATTTAAGAGCTTTCATCTCAATAATGTGGTATTGTAGACTCTTTTATGCTCATGCATTTTATAATGCAAAAGTGTGTACGCATGACGTCAGACTGACTATAACTAGACATGACAACTTCAGGATACTATCGGGGTGTCCTGGTAGCACAGTGGATAGGGTGCCGGTTTCCTATGCTGAAGGTCGCGGGTTCGAACCCCGCATGGGACAAGCTTACGTGACTTAGGAGATTTTTAATGTTCTGGACACCGAAGGTTTTCTCCGGGTACTCCGGTTTCATCCCTACCTTCAATAATGGTATTAGATGCAGTCTATCTAATATTTGAAAAATAAAATTCGATTTCCTTACTGTCTTCTAATATAGCGACTTTCGTTTACCTACATGTTTGAGTGATGAATGTGTGTTTGTGTTTGTAGGTGGAAGTGTGTCCCACATGTGAGCGTATATGTTAGTTACAGATCGCCGCGCTTTCAGTCTGATTTAGGAATATGGCGCGCATAGTATCCAGACAGTATTTGCTACGGAAGACTAAAGAAAGTGCGCCAATAAACATTATGACATGTAAATCCACCTTTTAGCTTCAGACTTGCATATACGTAAACACACAGGAATGCACATGCACTGTTCATCTGTTCATCTTGAAATGTGTACTTCAAATGAGAGAAAATAAGGTTGGGTGGTCTAGCTGCTATTTTACTATGAAGAGAATGAGAACTGTGAACTGTGTCCTTCAGAGAGATGGTAAAGCTGAAGAAAGTATGGGTGGTTATATGTATTAAGAGAAACTAAATAAACTGTTCTTGTTGGGCGTTTCCAGTTCAAAGAGCTGCTCAAGCCGTTATCTCAAAAATAGAGTCTAACCGGAGCTGCACGTGCAGCACAAGGCGCCAAATTGCTGCTTGGTGCACACCTTCTACAACACGTTAGACAACTGAGTGCTCCGATTGTCCTTCAGAAGACACGATGGTTGGTCGGTCTCCTGTTCGTATTTTTTGCAGTTCTGAAATTGAGAACTCGTGCCGCATAGAATCACTAGATTGTATCGAGAAGAAGTAGAGTAGGTGACCGCTGGGGGTAATCTGACCGCAGGATGATTAATGTTAATCTTACGCCGCGAATGACCTTCGTTTGTGTCCAACGTGACAATAAGGTCCTTGCATTAGCACTGCCCTGACCTTCTACGGCCTTGGAGCTTTCCGCCTTGTGAAAGGGTTGTTATGTTTTCTTCCGAGCTGCTATAAAGATCCTTTGTCGTCGCGGTCGCCACATCGGCAGCAGAGGCAGTAGCAGAGGCGCAGTCATCTTCATAAACAGCAAAAGCTTCTTTATCGTCGTTGTCGCCGTCGTCATCATCATCATCATCATCATCATCATCATCATCATCATCATCATCATCATCATCATCGTCATCATCATCATCATCATCATCATCATCATCATCATCATCATCATCATTATCGTCGTCGCCGTCATTATCATCATCTTCTTCTTCTTCTGCTTTCTAATGGTAATCGCTGCTGAAAGTATTTCGATACCCTCATTTACAGTTAAAATGGGTAACAAAAGATTCACACACACACACACATTCACACACACACACACATACTCGAACGCTTACACAGTCTGAGGACTATGATTCTAGACCTCGGTTGTGGGGACTATTAGAAAGAATAGGTATTTTTGAGATTCGATACTGCAAGCATTGTCTCTTGGCTCCCGAAAGCAGCGCTAGGGGTCGTACGTTTCAAAATAGTAACTACTCTTTGAGCTATTAGACTTGGTATGTTGCGTGATAAGTGAAGACTGGCGGGGGGTGTCTTGTGAGGACTAAATACACACATTCACAAATAGCATTCATGTTGAGGACTTCCGTACACACTTGCTTACACACTCTTAAACCGCATTAAGACCGAGGACCATGATTGTAGACCAACGTTTTCGGGACCGTTAGCAAGTCCTCAAGATGAATGTGTAATTAGTTAGTGGGTAAGCTAGTGTTCACAATTAAAAGGGTCCAGCAGATTAGAAATAAAACCGCAGAGCCCAGCAACAATAGACCCATCATCACAGAATAAAACAACAATAACAACAACAAAAGAATCAAGTATTTAACTGGATATCAAATATGTAGATAAATAAGTAATAAAAATATTTAGACAATTGAAAAAAGTTTTTGGGTTGCAAGTGGGCGCTTCAGTCTGACCCTATAATGATCAGGCAGCGGCTTGAATCGCTGTGTTAGCGAGAGCCGCGCGTGATATATTTATGTATGTATTTATGTCTGTACGTATTTATGTCTGTATGTATTTATGTATGTATCTATGTATGTATGTATGTATCTATCTATCTATCTATCTATCTATCTATCTATCTATCTATCTATCTATCTACAAATAGTAACTATGCTCTTTGAGTCATAACACCTCAATATCATTTTTAAGATTTTTTTTTTAATAGCAATTTTTCAGGTCAGGAGCTGCTCAGGGCACTGACCAAAACCGTCCAACTCAATCCACCCGAGGCGTCCATTCGCTACCATTAGGCGCAGGGTCAGACGTCCAGACTACTGAGCACAATCCTGCGTGACCGGAGATAGAGGATAGAGGAGAAAGGACCTAGTCATTGCTTACAGTGTCCAGCTCGGCGGACTACTTACAACTGAATCACCACCAGAAAAGTAAGTGGTTGTTTTTTTCTTTTTTATTCTATTTTTTGTTAGTTTGTTAAACAATCCAGTAATAGGGCAAATGAAGGCGGGGGACAGGGGGGGGAATAAAGAAAAAAATCCTCAGCTCAAGTGTTAGAGCGTTGTGCCTGGCAGATCAAGGACCCATGTTCTAATTCCGTAATGGGCAAGAATAAAGATGGCAAATTTTAATGTCTATCTTGTATCGCAATCTGCGTTGTGCCAATGGTGGGTGTGGACATGACGTGACTGACTTCACTGGTTCATTCAACAAAAACTAGGGTTGGACGGTTTTATCGATACGTAACTGTATACCCGGTGCGGGTGTCCAAGGTCCGGTTTACTGGGAAATCTGATTTAATGTATGATTATTGTCAGCTCTGGAAACTTAAAGTTAATGTAGCAAAAACAAAGGTTATGATGTTTTCCACAGGTAAAGTAAGAAATGTCCCGATTTTTATGTACAATGGTGAGCAAATTGAGGTTACGTACGATTTTCAAAATCTTGGAATGAAAATCAATTACAACGGAAGCTTTAAGCCAGCTCAGAAAAGTTGATCTTAAAGCTTGGTAAAAGTACTCCGACATGCTCTTAGCAAAAAAACGTATGTTAAATGTTTGGTATAAGCTTGCTTTTGAAAAAAATAGTACTAAATTATTTTGTGTGGTTTACAAGTTTTTGCTGAAGATGTACGAACTGAACTTGTACAAATGTGAGTATTGAGATTGTTTCAGGAATTCTCTGGAAAAACTAGAAATGGAACTGGAAATGTTTGGTATGATCAATCTCAAGGCTCGAATGTTTGTGCCGAAGGGTTTAAAGAAGAGATAAAGAAAAGGCTGCAGGATCAACATGTACAAAACTGGCCCTTGGACATTGACACAAATGATTTATATTATAATCATAGAATGTTTAAAGAAAATTTTGAATTAGAAGAATATTTGACAATTTTGCCCTCCAACCTAGCTGCTGTTATTATAAAATTTAGAACCTTTACCAGTGCAAAGGGGACGGTTTCTTGGAATCCACAGATGTGACAGAATCTGTAATAAGTGTGCTTAATGAACTAGGAGATGAATTTCATTGTATTTTTATATGTGCACAATTCGATGATGATCCAAAAAGTGCTGCCTAAAAGGTTTTTTCTATGTGCTACCCGATGCTATTAAATTTTTTAATTTATTTTCAACGAGAAATAAAACTATTCTGCTGAAACTGGCTAAGTTTATGAAAATAAGAATGGATTGTTTTAGAACGCAATAGAATGATTTGTAATACTAACGACAGTAATAATAGTGATTAATTTCAATCAATAATGACAATTTAAATATTCAATACCAGTTTGTACCCCCCCCTCCCCTGCCCCTTCATTATTATCCAATCTTGCGAGAGAGTGCGTGCAATTTGTGATCAGAGTGTGTGGACATAATTGTTATGTAGTATGCTTGTGTTATGTGATAATAATGAATGTGTAATTTGCAAATGTGAACTATGTGTCCTCTAGAACGCGAGTGCGAATGATTGACTTTTGTTTTTGTAATATTTGTACATATGTACTTTATGTTGTATTTTATGATTTCCATATTATTCAGTGTTTATTTTTGTTCTTTTAGTTGTATCCACGTGCCCCATGGGGTTTTATGGAATAAAGCGTTTTTGACTTTGACTTTGACAACACATAACGCGACATTGGGCGACATCTTGTCCGCCCAGAGAGCGAGCCTAAAGCCCAAACACGGGCATAAGCAGCTGTTTTTGAAGAAGAACTTGTAAGACGTACAGCAGCTTACCACGTGTTTGAGCATGGTACCAGTCGCTAATCCTTCTGAACTCTTAAAGTTCTTAAAGATCTTTCCCGTTGAATGTTTTTGTTTTATTTTGATTTTGTGGTTTCAAGTTTGCTGATGTTCTAAACAGTGATTTATGATAATTTGTTCTGAAGGCGTTCAAGCAAAAATAAAGCTTCAGTTTCTATGGATATGTGGTTCTTTTAAACTCTTTTTTAGGTAAATGACAATCTTTCTTTTGCGTCGGTCACTACTGTCGGTGCCATATCCCATTTGATTGTAACTCTAACAATCGCGGTATACCGGTACGAAATACCGATACGACCTAAAAATACCGCGATAATACCGATACGACTTTGATCCACAGTACCCATGCAGCTCTAACAATAACAGTAGTTAGGCTTCTTGTATTTCATCGGGTTTTAGGCACGTTTTGGATTCATTAAAGATCAGAGGGATTAAGAGGTTGTCTGGTCTAACCAAAAAAAAAAAAAAAAAAAAAAAAAAAAAAAAAACACGTTTAACCTACGAATTTATTTGGAAATAATTATGTAAATGCTGTCAGCTAAGAGAGCTTTAACTTTTTGGAGTGATGTGCTCAAACATTATTATAATCTGTGTCACTTATAGCCTGAGAATATTAGTGAATTGGTTAGTGAATTATTTGTTATAATGGAAAAATCATAAAGTAATTTGTATCCAATCTTGGATTAATACTACATTTGATGTGTAAGGTATGATTCGTTCACGCATGCTCTTTACCCCACGACGTGGTTGCGGACGGGAACTCGAACAGGTCAGGGCTATTTTTAGACTGACGTCACGTGAACTAATTTTGCTATGAGATGTGTATATAATATACTTTTTTTTCACAATGATACATACTTTGTTTGACAATAATATTGTCGAAGGCCAATTAGCTCAGTTGGTTAGAAAGTTTTTTTTTTTTACTAACGCAAAGGCCTTGGGTTCAATCCCCTTGTCTCTTCTTTGTTTTTACTTTTTATTTTTTAACCGGGGGTGAGGGGAGGGGAGGTTTTCTCCATCCCACCCCCCACCACCCACCCCCTCCTCCAGATATCAGGCGGTGAAAATTTCTCCCTCACTGGATGAGTAGGGAGTAAAAGTTATGATGAAAAGAAAACATTAATCCAGTGACCTCAGTCTGTCTAAAAATAGACCTGTACGAGTGGCCTTCACCCTTTCCACGCGGGTTAATTATATCCTAGCGTTCGTAATGCCGCATTTACTATTTATTTTAAAAATATTTTAATATTGTGTCAAGAATTGATGGTGAAATATTTTAAACGTGCCGAGTTTGTGCACAAAACGTTCGTTGGAGCAGTATGTATCAGTATTAGTTTAATGTAAACACAAAACTTGCTATTACAGCATGCCTCAAACCGCAGTAACCGGAGACGCTGTTCTGCCACATTGGGTTGGCTCTTTCGAGCGTGTTCATTTGACGAGAATGTTTTGTACAATGAGAAATATGAGTAATTTCAAAGGAAATAAGCAGTTAGAGACAAAAAATGATTTATAAAATATAATGGTGATTTACTTGCATGAAAGAAAAGCTACTGTAGATCAATAGATCTGCACATGCACAGTAGCAGACGACGCAAACTAGTCTTTGTCACAATCATGCTTACATGGGTGTGGTTGATAATTAAGATATCCGACTAAATGCATTCTGTTGATTGTCTCACCCCAGAATGTTTATACTGATGACAACCAATCTCTCTCTCTCTTTATATATATATATACATGCACACAAAACCAGGATGTTTATGTTAATAACAACAGCATGTTGTACTGATTTTGATAGTTTTTTTACTTTTCACACAATTATAACCAAAGTATTCTGCTGTTTTTGATGGAAGTTGTTTAGCGACGGTCAATCTGATGTAACGTTTGTGATTTTTTAAGTTTTATTTTTATTTGTTGGTGTATGAGAACTTGTTTTTAGTTTATTATTTTCTGACAGCAATTTTTTTATGAATACAAAACTTTGTATACTGTTGCATGTGCTAAGAATCAAACTTTGATTTCAGTATAACCGAGATTATGATTGACGGACATCACCAGAATAAAGAAAGAATTGATTTTAAAGGAAATTGTGAGTTTTGTCTTCACGATAACAAGAGTGAAAGAAAAAATAGTAAACAAAGTAAATAGAGTGAAAAGGAACACGCAAGCAGAAAGTAAACAAGCATGTATAGTGAAAGGAAATGTAGAAAGTGAACAGATAATCTTGTACATGGGTGCAACAAATAAAATCGGTGCACAATGGATCCATTCAGATTGTTTTAATAATGAATTCAGATCAGACCATATGAAACATACAAAAAGCTTTAAGCAACTGTTTTAAATCAAACTTGAAACAGGAATTAAAAAAAAAATGTTGTACATGCTTTTCTTCAGTTTCTTGACACAGCACAGGCAAGAATACATTCAAAGGCTGGAATGACAGTTTGAAGGTTTCTGATTATGTTATAAAGGCAGGGTTTATTCTTGGCGTCAGTCATTGACGCATAAAAATCTGAAATGGCCGATTGGTTTGCCAGCCAGAGCTGGTCAAGTGACCTATTGATTTTACGAACAAACTTTGCGAAGAATTGTCCTTTAAAAAGTTCTATACAAACTGCGAACTCCATAAAACTTAGCACAACCATTACCGAAACGAAATTTATTTACCCTTTCGGTATAATACATACTTTTCCGATCCATAGTTTTCATTGCTGACATGCAACGCGCCAACGCATTGACAGTCACAGAGTACATCTAGTTTGCGATTCCATTTTGTCAACAAACCCAAAAATTGCTCCGAAAAAAAGAAAAACATGGTGTTTAGGCCTATATAGGAATACTATAGCCTAGTTTGTTTTGTTTTGTCATTTAAAGATGCACATTATTAAATTATTAGTAATGTCATTATTACTATTATTATTATTATTATTATTATTATTATCAACGCAATGTAGTTTTAGCCAAAACATACACATGAACATAATGTCAGTGTATTGCTCATTGTAAATAAAATCTGCCACTAAATGAAATACTTTACCCTGAACCAAGTTGCTACATCTGAAACAATCTTTTATTTTTTTGGGTTGCCAAAGTGTTTTCAATATTTCACATTTTTGTTAAGCAGCAAAATACAATGCTTAAAATCAAACTTGAAACAGGAATTAAAAAAAAATGTTGTACATGCTTTTCTTCAGTTTCTTGACACAGCACAGGCAAGAATACATTCAAAGGCTGGAATGACAGTTTGAAGGTTTCTGATTATGTTATAAAGGCAGGGTTTATTCTTGGCGTCGGTCATTGACGCATAAAAATCTGAAATGGCCGATTGGTTTGCCAGCCAGAGCTGGTCAAGTGACCTATTGATTTTACGAACAAACTTTGCGAAGAATTGTCCTTTAAAAAGTTCTATACAAACTGCGAACTCCATAAAACTTAGCACAACCATTACCGAAACGAAATTTATTTACCCTTTCAGTATAATACATACTTTTCCGATCCATAGTTTTTATTGCTGACATGCAACGCGCCAACGCATTGACAGTCACAGAGTACATCTAGTTTGCGATTCCATTTTGTCAACAAACCCAAAAATTGCTCCGAAAAAAAGAAAAACATGGTGTTTAGGCCTATATAGGAATACTATAGCCTAGTTCGTTTTGTTTTGTCATTTAAAGATGCACATTATTAAATTATTAGTAATGTCATTATTACTATTATTATTATTATTATTATTATTATTATTATTATTATTATTATTATTATCAACGCAATGTAGTTTTAGCCAAAACATACACATGAACATAATGTCAGTGTATTGCTCATTGAAAATAAAATCTGCCACTAAATGAAATACTTTACCCTGAACACAACTGAACCAAGTTGCTACATCTGAAACAATCTTTTATTTTTTTGGGTGGCCAAAGTGTTTTCAATATTTCACATTTTTGTTAAGCAGCAAAATACAATGCTTAAAATCAAACTTGAAACAGGAATACAAAAAAAAATGTTGTACATGCTTTTCTTCAGTTTCTTGACACAGCACAGGCAAGAATACATTCAAAGGCTGGAATGACAGTTTGAAGGTTTCTGATTATGTTATAAAGGCAGTGTTTATTCTTGGCATCGGTCATTGACGCATAAAAATCTGAAATGGCCGATTGGTTTGCCAGCCAGAGCTGGTCAAGTGACCTATTGATTTTACGAACAAACTTTGCGAAGAATTGTCCTTTAAAAAGTTCTATACAAACTGCGAACTCCATAAAACTTAGCACAACCATTACCGAAACGAAATTTATTTACCCTTTCGGTATAATACATACTTTTCCGATCCATAGTTTTCATTGCTGACATGCAACGCGCCAACGCATTGACAGTCACAGAGTACATCTAGTTTGCGATTCCATTTTGTCAACAAACCCAAAAATTGCTCCGAAAAAAAGAAAAACATGGTGTTTAGGCCTATATAGGAATACTATAGCCTAGTTTGTTTTGTTTTGTCATTTAAAGATGCACATTATTAAATTATTAGTAATGTCATTATTACTATTATTATTATTATTATTATTATTATTATCAACGCAATGTAGTTTTAGCCAAAACATACACATGAACATAATGTCAGTGTATTGCTCATTGAAAATAAAATCTGCCACTAAATGAAATACTTTACCCTGAACACAACTGAACCAAGTTGCTACATCTGAAACAATCTTTTATTTTTTTGGGTGGCCAAAGTGTTTTCAATATTTCACATTTTTGTTAAGCAGCAAAATACAATGCTTAAAATCAAAATTGAAACAGGAATACAGGACCTGTACAGGTGAATCGGGACCACAAAATCAAGACCACAACTTCAGTGAAAGAGGACTCGCCCCCAATCCACATCAAAGACCTGCTAAAACAACCCTATTGGTAAAACTGAAAGCTCTCCACCAGCCGGTCACTTTACAATAAAGACATCCCACGCAGGGGACGCAGAGGCTGTACTCTAATTTATTTAACCCCTGTTTACAAAAACAAAATATAATACTTTTGATTGATCGATTTATTGTTGCTTTAGGTCCAGCGGACTCCTCCGAGCCAAATCAGGACCGGACAACCCCCGATCCGCATAAAAGATCTGCTCAAACAACCCTAGTGGGAAAATTGAACGCCCTCCACCAGCCAGTCACTTTACAATAAAGACATCCCACGCGGGGGACGGCTGAGGGTTTACAACTACGCGAACCCCCGGTTACAAAAACAAAATAGAATACAACCATCATTACAAATCAACGAAACATACATATAAAATGCCTATATTGCTAAATACTAACATCATAGGAAGCCCTAGTGACCACCCAGCAGAAAGCGTCCAACACTCCCAAGCTGATCCAACAGACCTCATACACAAACAAGGAGTCTTGTCCAGGAAGAGTTTTCAAGAAAAAAGGTAGGTCATTGATCTAGCGAAGAAGAAGATAGTATAGCAGAGTGATAGGACAGAGCAGGAAAGGGAAAGAGTATATGAGGAAGATAGCAACAGTGGGAATTTAAAGCACTAAATTTCCAGAAATTGGGGATACTATTTATACTGAAACCCCCGGCACCCCAACGGGGGTACTGTTGCCGCAGTGAATCTCTCATGCCTACAAAGTCAAGACAGGTTTTTAACTGGGGCTTTCACTTTTCCCTTGATAGGTTAGAACAATCTACAGTGGCAAGATTGCTCATGACCCCAAGGGGTGATTATGTTGTAAAGGCAGGGTTTATTCTTGCATCGGTCATTGACGCATAAAAATCTGAAATGACCGATTGGTTTGCCAGCCAGAGCTGGTCAAGTGACCTATTGATTTTACGATCAAACTTTGCGAAGATTTGTCATTTAAAAAGTTCTATACAAACTGCGAACTCCATAAAACTTAGCACAACCATTACGGAAACGAAATTATTTACCCTTTCGGTATAATACAAACTTTTCCGATCCATAGTTTTCATTGCTGACATGCAACGCGCCAACGCATTGACAGTCACAGAGTACATCTAGTTTGCGATTCCATTTTGTCAACAAACCAAAAAATGGCTCCGAAAAAAAAAAAAAAAAAAAAACATGGTGTTTAGGCCTATATTGGAATACTATAGCCTAGTTTGTTTTGTTTTGTTTTGTCATTTAAAGATGCACATTATTAAATTATTAGTAATGTCATTATTAGTAATGTCATTATTATTATTATTAGTATTATTATTATCAACGCAACGTAGTTTTAGCCAAAACATACACATGAACATAATCTCAGTGTATTGCTCATTGTAAATAAAATCTGCCACTAAATGAAATACTTTACCCTGAACACAACTGAACCAAGTTGCTACATCTGAAACAATCTTTTTTTTTTTTTTGGGTTGCCAATGCGTTTAACTATTTCACATTTTTGTTAAGCAGCAAAATACAATGCTTTAAATCAAACTTGAAACAGGAATACAAAAAAAAATGTTGTACATGCTTTTCTTCAGTTTCTTGACACAGCACAAGCAAGGATACATTCAAAGGCTGGAATGACAGTTTGAAGGTTTCTAATTATGTTATAAATGCAGGGTTTATTCTTGGCGTCGGTCATTGACGCATAAAAATCTGAAATGACCGATTGGTTTGCCAGCCAGAGCTGGTCAAGTGACCTATTGATTTTACGAACAAACTTTGCGAAGATTTGTCCTTTAAAAAGTTCTATACAAACTGCGAACTCCATAAAACTTAGCACAACCATTACCGAAACGAAATTATTTACCCTTTCGGTATAATACAAACTTTTCCGATCCATAGTTTTCATTGCTGACATGCAACGCACCAACGCATTGACAGTCACAGAGTACATCTAGTTTGCGATTCCATTTTGTCAACAAACCAAAAAATGGCTCCGAAAAAAAACCAAAAAAACATGGTGTTTAGGCCTATATTGGAATACTATAGCCTAGTTTGTTTTGTTTTGTCATTTAAAGATGCACATTATTAAATTATTAGTAATGTCATTATTAGTAATGTCATTATTATTATTATTATTAACGCAATGTAGTTTTAGCCAAAACATACACATGAACATAATCTTAGTGTATTGCTCATTGTAAATAAAATCTGTCACTAAATGAAATACTTTACCCTGAACACAACTGAACCAAGTTGCTACATCTGAAACAATTTTTTTTTTTTGGGTTACCAATGTGTTTAACTATTTCACATTTTTGTTAAGCAGCAAAATACAATGCTTTAAATCAAACTTGAAACAGGAATACATCAAACCCCAAAAAATTATGTTATAAAGGTATGTTTCCTGCGGTTTCAATGCTTATCATTATGTTATGAAGGTATGTTTTCTGCGGTTTTATGACAGTGATGAGATGGGATGACAGTTTAAAATTCTTTTCACACTCAATAGTCAAAGGGTTAAAAGTCAAACATGTCGCGCTGCAATCTTCGTCTTTTGGTCGTTATGTTATTTTTCACAAAAAACTTTATCTGTTGCCATGCTCTATTAATAAGGGAAGGTTCTCGCTGCTTAGCTTTCTCGCATTCTATTTTCCCAGGAAGAGTTTCTGCTCTAAAACAATGTCCAAGCTGGCGCTGGACTGCCTGCTTTTCAGACTCTGTCCATTTGTGCCTTGCTGGTGGGCTAGGTTTAGAATTTCTGCTTCGTCTTCTGCTCTTGTGTAGTACTTCATGTGACTCTGCCATTTCACGATCTTCATGTTCATTATCAGAAGGAATTTCTGAAAAAATGTCGACACCCTCTGTTCCCATAGGAATTTCTGGAAGAATGTCGACACCCTCTGTTCCCACAGGAATTTCTGGAAGAATGTCGACACCCTCTGTTTCCACAGTCTCGTCTTGATCAATATGGATTTCATCCAGCGATTTGCCATGGTACTTCGATATGTTGCCAGCCTCTAACTCAATGAGAAGCTTGCTAACCTTCGCCAGCTGCATGGTATCTTCTGGTAGACGGTAAAAATCTCGATGAATTCTTACATCATGACCCATGAAGTTTGCAAGTGCATCTAGTTCATGATTTTTCAGATTCAGAATCTGGGATGTTGTTGCAACATGCTTTCGAAGAGCTGTAGAAGTGATGAGGTCTGGCATCTCCGTCCCACTCTCCTCAGTAAACTGCCGAAGTGCTGCACAGCTCGAAATTGGAGTTTTTGCTCCACTGCCACGAGCAAACAGGTAGGGATTGTCTGCATCCACACCAACCTTACCTCGATACTTCAAAAGACATTCCACTTGCTTTTTGAGTTGCTGAGAAAGAAGAACAGGAACGCGTCTGCCACACTTGCCAGGGATGTCAACACGATGCAGTACTTGAGTGAGGTGCTTTTCAAGTTCTGATAGGCCAGACAAAAGATCATCTTGAATTTGCTTTCCGTTCTTCATACTTGCATGGTAGTGTTCAACTTTAATTCTCTCAGCTTCCCCACTCCTCCTCCTGTTGAAGAGAACTATCTGGGTCAGTGTCACTTTGCTTAGCTGGTGCCAGTCTAAGATCAGTTCGGCCAGGGGTAGATCCGTTTGAATATGTTTTAAGATCTCATGCGCCCTTGTCTGCAGATAAGTGTTGACCTTTTGTAGGTCTCGTGCAAGAGGAAGTCTCTTGGGGTTATTGAATTTCCTTTGATTCAGTTGTTGCAAAGCGTGAGCAGAGATTTCACTTGTCCATTCAGACATGTACAATTCTAAGAATGCTTCCGTCTGTTTCCTCAGATCAGTATTCTCTTCTTTAATAGAGACAGATTTTAAAATATTGGCACACTTGCTCAAGGCATGACCTAGCTTCATGGCCAATGAGGGAATCTCAAACTGTCCTGTTGCTGGGTTGTATTTTGAAACATCTTTGACTGTATCACAGACTGTGTCAAACATTTTTGGTGACAAACACTCTGAAAGGCGGAGGTTTCTTAATCCTTGAGATTTTTTTCGTGCAGCTACTAAGAAACGTCCCAATTCTCTTATTTTTTGTTTTACATATTGGTTCCTATGAGCATACTTCCTATGTTTGGCAAAAAGTTTCTCACCATACCGGCAGATTAGGTCATCCTTCTTTGCAACAAAGCTTATCTCGTCTACACCCATTGTATTCAAAATTTCATCTTTAAAAACCTGCGATACACATTTTGCCACAGGCAGCAGTGAGCTTCCTTGTTGAACATGGTTCCGTGTACATTTGCCTACAGGATGACATGAGCATTGTTTAACATGGCGCCAAAGCACCTTCTTTTGAAAGAGGCCTAAACAATGTGCACATGGGACAAAATCATGGGGAGCAGCATCAACAGTTCGTGGTCTTTTTGAGGGTATGAGTTTACCACAACCTTTTCTCAAAACCTTCGTGTTATGGCTGAAATTGCCTTTGTTTCGCAATTCAAGCCACATTTTCTTCCTTTCTTTGCTTTTCTTGGGTAGAAGCAGAACTCTTGCAACAGCAGACTCCTTTGCATGCTTTTGTTCAAAATGCCTAGCTATTTTAGAATAGTATCTCTGACAAAAAACACAGCAATGTTTTTTATCCCATCCTTTACCAGTGGCTTGTAAGATGGTGACTGCTGGAGAAGATGGATCATCACCAGTTCTGTAGTCGAGGGTCTGAGAGGGATCTTTGTGTTCGTCTGGATTTACCGAGCTTGTGCAGTCGTCATCGGAGCATGTAGGCCTACTTGATTCCTGGGGGTCATCTGCATCATATAAAATCACAACAGAAAACATGTGTGCATAGCCATAAACAAAAGAACATACTGCGCAATAAAATTAAGTGGGTGGGTGGATGGGAGGGGGATAGGAGGCCAAAAATGTCAGGATAGAGTCCAGGTAGTGACGGGTTTACTGTAGAGTTCTTTAAATTTTTATGGTGTAGTCTAAGGGATTTTGTAGTTAGGTCAATAAATGAAGGGTTTAGGAAGGGAGAATTATCGTCAACACAGAAAGAGGGAGTAATAGTTTGTATACCGAAGGGGGATAGGTCTAAGGAGTTCATAAAAAACTGGAGACCTATTTCCTTATTTAACGTAATATTTAAAATTGCTTCATCGTGCATTGCTAACAGACTTAAGATAGTGTTACCTTCTATTATTACTGAAGACCAGACTGGTTTTATGCGGGATAGATATATAGGTGACAACATTCGTTTAATTTATGATATCGATTATTTACAAATACATAATAAACCTGGCCTTCTTCTTTGCCTAGACTTCGAAAAAGCCTTTGATTCTTTAAGTTGGAATTTTATGTTTAAAGTGCTACATGCTTTTGGATGTGGTCCTGATTTCTGTAAATGGATTGCTACCTTCTATTATAACATTAAATCCGCAGTAACTGTGAATGGAGATCTAACGCCATGGTTTCATGTGCAGAGGGGCTGTAGACAAGGAGACCCAATTTCATGTTATTTATTTATTATGTGTGTAGAAATTTTGGCAGTTATGATGAAGCAAAATACAGAAATAAAAGTGATAAAAATTAATAATAACGAAAGTAAAATTTCGCAATATGCAGATGATACTGAAATAATGTTAGAAGGAGACGAAAATTCATTTAGACATTCTATAAGTAATATTGAATGTTTTGGCTCTTTTTCTGGCTTAGTTTTAAATACAGACAAGAGTAGCGCAATCTGGTTAGGTAGTAATAAGAATTCTCGTATTGTTTACATGCCCCATCTGCGCATGGAATGGAACCCAGAGACATTTAAAATACTTGGAATTATTTTTACAAATGACTTAAAAGACTGTGTTAAATTACATTTTGAAGCAAAATTTCTAGAAATTAAGATACTATACAAGATATGGTTAAAACGTCAGTTAACGCCAGTTGGTCGGGTTGCTGTGCTAAAATCGTTGATCTTGTCGAAGCTTGTGTGGCTGTTATTGCCTAATCCACCAGACGATATTGTCAATTCTATTCAAAAAAGTATTTTTACGTTTGTTTGGAATAATAAAAATGCTAAGATTTCTAAAAAGTCCTCAATGAAAAGTATCTCTGAAGGAGGTATTGGCATTCCAGATGTACGCCATTATATGAACGCATTAAAAATAACTTGGATCAGAAAGTTGATGAAGACTAAACATAAATGGAAAATTATAATTGAAATTGTTAATGAAAAGGTATTATTAATTAATAAGCTTGGTAACAAATTGCGTATGGAAGAAAATTGTAATCCATTCTGGTATGATGTTCTTAAGGCGTATGAAATTCTGGGAGATAAAATTAGACTTGACTGTGCTAAGGAAATTTTGTCGGAGCCATTATTTTGTCATAATAATATTTTAGTTGATGATACAACAATTTACTTTCCAGACTGGATTGAAAAAGGTGCATATAAAATTGGAAGTTTATTAAATAACAATGGCAATTTTTTTAGTTTTCAAGTGTTTGTTAACCAATATAATATTACTACTAACGTTTTACTGTATTATGGCTGTGTAGAGGCTGTTAAGAGATATGTTCGCCGGTGTGGACTGCAACTAGTTAACGCCGATGTTGCTGATTATAAACATAGTAAATTGTTGAGACTTACTGGTACATCTCCAAGAGGTGCGAGGATAGTATATGATACATTAGTCAAAGATGATGTAAAACTTAACTGTTGTAAGAACTGGGACGGGAGAATAGTGCGTACAGTTGAATGGAAAATAATATTTAAGACAGCACAGGAAATTAAGGAAATCAAATTGAAGTGGCTGCAAATTAGAATAATTCATAGAATAATAGGAACCAATATAGTATTATCTAACATTGGAGTTGAACAGAGTATTGATTGTACTTTTTGTGAACATGAAAGGGAAAATATACAACACCTTTTCTTTAGGTGTCCTTTGGTTCAAACGTTTTGGACTGACTTTGAGAGAGCCCTAAATTCTAAGTGTTATAATGCTATTGCTTTCCACTTCAGCGAACATCTCGTAATATTGGCCTGCGAAATAAATATAAGAACGGACACAATATTAGATTTGTTAATTTTATTATCAAAATCATTCATTTATAAATGCAAAATAGAAAAAAAAAAAAACACTTTACAGGTCCTTTACAGCTGTGCTAAAAAGCCGATACGAAGTAGAAAAATATATGGCCCTTTTACAAATGAGGTATCAAAAATGTGTACAAGAATGGCACCCGTACTTACCACTGTTTGACGATAGATAACCGCATTTATATATATTAGTTTAAATGTATATGTATTTTTTACTGCGTGCCAATCTTGGTTTTGTACATTTTGTGAAATGATAATGACCCACGGTGTTCTCTCTTTCTAACTCAATCTCTTTCTCTCTCTCTCTTTTATTTCTCACTTCTCTCTTCCTTCTCCCCACTTTACTTTCTTTCTTAATTTCTCTAAAATACCAAATATGTACGTAGATATTATTGTGAGAGAAATAGAAATCCAAAGAGTATGGCTTTATACATGTGACTTAAAGAACTAATAATTCTTCTTTTTATGTTATAACATTTTCTTCTTATATGTTTATCCTCATTTAGCATTTGAAAATGGAAAATATATTATCTGCATGCATGTTTTGGAGAATAAAAAAGTGAAAAAAAACAAAAAAACAAAATTGTCAGGGTAGAGGAAGAGAGGCCATTTTAATAAGGAGACAAAGTTACATTTATTTAACCAACAGTGATGGAGATCACATACAATTGTACATGTTTCACGTACTGAGTTGGGAAATCACGTAACAAAAATGTAATGAAAGGGTATAAACACGCACAAAGTCAGTGCCAAAGGGGTATGAAAACGTAAAGCTAAGTTGCTGGGAGGTATCATCAGGTACAACTATTTCGGTCGTGTGTACAGCTATCGCTCGATTTGGATCGCGTGCCTGTGCGTCCTGCGCGACCGCCTATTACACTCTCCCCCCTCCTATTCATACTGTCGCTTCCGAGAAACAGCTAATCATATGCACGATAATATTCACTATTTTTTCTCGACGCTTTTGATTGGCTATATAAGACTGACAACAACACAACATTAAACATGGCCGACAAGCAGCGATCTGAGGGGAAGCCGACGAAAAGGAAAAATAAAGCAGACAAAACTAATTGCAAAAAAAAAATTAAAACAAGATGATTAAAAAAAAGAAAAACAAACTTTTTTGTCAGCCTTTGGCTTTGAGTGCTCGGTAAGAGAAGAAAAAGGTGAGCCGCAACCGGGCCCGCCTGAAGAAACTCAAACTGATGACAAGACTTTCCAGGAGAAATGGCTGTACCCCCTAAAAAACTGAAAGGGGGTAAAAAAAAAAACCTTATGTTTGCAATGAGGGTATCAAAAACCCCACATGTTTTGGTTGACGGTATAAATACCCTTAGCTTTAAAACTTTCTCCATCACTGAACCAAGCAGGAAGAGGGAGCCAAGCAAAGTAGAGATACGCAGGGATAGCTCAATGGTCAGAGCGCACGACTTGTGTGAGTGTGTCTTGGGCGACGTGGGTTGGAATCCTGACTTCAGCAAACTATTTTGTGATTGCTGGATATTACGGGCCAGCGCCTTTAGAAGCTCTCTGAACTTGTAAGTGCGCTATATATAGGTACAGGCAGGTCAAAATTAAATTTCAGGGGAAGTTAATTAAAATGATAAAATTATGAAAGAGGGCAAAAATACAAACACAAAAAACAAAACAATTTCTTTCTATCTCTACTAGAACCAGAGATACAGACCTTTAAATACGGTACATATTCAGCCGTTTTGGGCCGTTTTTGTCAAATTTCACGACAAGCTGATTTTGAAAAGCTGTAAGAAGCCACCATTTCCATAAAACATGTTCAAATTAAAACAATTTGTTGCATTGTTTATGTACATTAACCCTATTTTTTTTTGAGGCTATCAAACCCATAAGCCTGACAGTTTCTGCAAATTTCAGCTGCGGACGTAAGAGCAATTATGTGTGTAAGCTTCAAATAGCTGTAGAATGTAACATTATTGTTCAATTTTCAAAATTCAAAGTGTTCTGTGTGTGTTTTTTTTATAGACTTTAAAATGAAATGCAGCATGACATATTAGGAAAAAAATTTGCCCTCCTCACCCCTCCCCCCCCCCACACAATATTATTTGCCAATGACACCTTTCCAACCTTGACTGGTTTATTCAGCAAGTTTTACTTTAGGCAACAAAGTACAGGAGCTTCTTTGCATTAGTTTCTAGCCCTATATCCGTAGGGTAGGCGCCTTACAAATGCTAATTATTATTATTATTTATTATTATTATTATTATTATTATTATTGCCATTTTGGCAGTTTTGAAGATCATATTACTCATATGGGCCTTTCTCTTGGCTGTGTACATTTATAATAACATGACTAACATTTCTAAATGCATTATTTTGAGGTAAGAAGAGTAAACAAAAATGTAAACTTCACTTTTGCTGATTTGCATTCAGTGTAATAACATTTTCACAGTCTGTAAAGTGTAATAGGGGTTTCCAACAGCACTGTACTGCAGATTACCTCCCTTGGGGATTTGTTTATGAAACTTTTGCAACAGATATCTTATTAAAAGTTGAACATCCAGCGCTACAATAAAATCAGCAGTTGTCTGAACTACTTATTGACACATTTGAAATTTTATGGTCCTTGTATTTATTGATTAAAACACATAGTGAACTTTTTCATCGGGCACGTCAATGCCTTGCTTCCATTTTCTCAACACTAGGTCAAAGGCAAGAGTACCTCAGCGCCTTGATTGTGAAAAATACTCAATTTTAAGTGCAATTATTGCTATCACAGTTTATATATATCCTTCTAACAACATTTACAGCAAAAATACATCGAAGTATGTTTGATTTTCTACCAAAATTGCGTCTAATCTGACTCCAAAGGTCCCAGGTCGGCTCATTCATGTTAGCTGCCATTTTGACACAGACTGAGAAGAACAAGCAATGGCTGTGCTCGTTTATTCAAAAGCTACGAGGCCCTGCTGAGGTTACAAGGATATCGTGTAGACCATTAGAAAGAGCGAAAATCAACGTTTTCAAAAAGTATATGCTTTGTATGCTTATTTGTGCGCTTTTTGGTAGAAAACAACTCCTAAAATTTGTTTTTTGTGATTTAGACTTTTTTTTTTTGACGTTACAGGCAAAATTAGTATCAGTTGGAAGGGAATTATCTGCACTCTCTTTCTGTGCTATTTTTAGCTGTGTACATTGAATGGGGAGACGTAGCCAGCGCTAGGAACACACCGTGTGTTTTTTTTTATCACTCTGCAAGCCATGCTCACAGCGAGAAATAACCATCCAGAGCGTTTTTTTTAAATTGTCAAAAATCACTCATACAGCAAACATAAATACATCATTGGAAAGGGTAAAATTTCAACTTTGTTTACAGTACAAATAATGTGGTAGTGCATGCACAAATTGTGTCATAACATTCGTGGGAATGCAACTGAAAAACAGCTGGTGAAGAGTTAGTCTTACAGTTCAAGACATAGCCTGCCGGTACCTACTATAAGAGAAATCTCTTTCTTTCTTTCTTTTAGAGCATAAAGCTTCAACAAGGAGACAAGGCCATCACTTACCATTTGAACTTAAGTCAGAGACTTTTGCAGGACGAGGTAGAGGATCATCACCAGCTCTGTCCTCACTGGTCAGGGAGAGATCTTCACATTCATCTGCAGAAGAGCTTGTGTAGTCGTCATCAGAGCTTGTACTGCATTGTGGGACAAAATCAGGGTCCTCTGTGTCATCTAAAATCGCAACAGAAAAAAAAGCATAAAACATAAAAATGTAATGAAAGGGTATAAACATGCACAAAGTCAGTGCCAAAGGGGTATGAAAACGTAAAGCTAAGTTGCTGGGAGGTATCATCAGGTACAACTATTTCGGTCGTGTGTACAGCTATCGCTCGATTTGGATCGCGTGCCTGTGCGTCCTGCGCGACCGCCTACCACACTCTCTCCCCTCCTATTCATTCTGTCGCTTCCGAGAAACAGCCATCTAGTTTGCGATTCCATTTTGTCAACAAACCAAAAAATTCCTCCGAAAAAAAACAAACATGGTGTTTAGGCCTATATAGGAATACTATAGCCTAGTTTGTTTTGTTTTGTCATTTAAAGATGCACATTATTAAATTATTAGTAATGTCATTTATACTATTATTATTATTATTATTATTATTATTATTATTATCAACGCAATGTAGTTTTAGCCAAAACATACACATGAACATAATGTCAGTGTATTGCTCATTGTAACTAAAATCTGCCACTAAATGAAATACATACACGACCGAAATAGTTGTACCTGATGATACCTCCCAGCAACTTAGCTTTACGTTTTCATACCCCTTTGGCACTGACTTTGTGCGTGTTTATACCCTTTCATTACATTTTTGTTACGTGATTTCCCAACTCAGTACGTGAAACATGTACAATTGTACGTGATCTCCATCACTGTTGGTTAAATAAATGTAACTTTGTCTCCTTATTAAAACGGCCTCTCTTCCTCTACCCTGACAATTTTGTTTTTTTTGTTTTTTTCACTTTTTTATTCTCCAAAACATGCATGCAGATAATATATTTTCCATTTTCAAATGCTAAATGAGGATGGACATATAAGAAGAAAATGTTATAACATAAAAAGAAGAATTATTAGTTCTTTATGTCACATGTATAAAGCCATACTCTTTGGATTTCTATTTCTCTCACAATAATATCTACGTACATATTTGGTATTTCAGAGAAATTAAGAAAAAAAGTAAAGTGGGGAGAAGGAAGAGAGAAGTGACAGATAAAAGAGAGAGAGAGAAAGAGATTGAGTTAGAAAGAGAGAACACCATGGATCATTATCATTTCACAAAATGTACAAAACCAAGATTAGCACGCAGTAAAAAATACATATACATTTAAACTAATATATAAGCGGTTATCTATCGTCAAACAGTGGTAAGTACGGGTGCCATTCTTGTACACATTTTTGATATCTCATTTGTAAAAGGGCCATATATTTTTCTACTTCGTATAGGCTTTTTAGCACAGCTGTAAACGACCTGTAAAGTGGTTTTTTTTTTTCTATTTTGCATTTATAAATGAATGAGTTTGATAATAAAATTAACAAATCTAATATTGTGTCCGTTCCTATATTTATTTCGCAGCCAAATATTACAAGATGTTCGCTGAAGTGGAAAGCAATAGCATTATAACACTTAGAATTTAGGGCTCTCTCAAAGTCAGTCCAAAACGTTTGAACCAAAGGACACCTAAAGAAAAGGTGTTGTATATTTTCCCTTTCATGTTCACAAAAAGTACAATTAATACTCTGTTCAACGCCAATGTTAGATAATACTATATTGGTTCCTATTATTCTATGAATTATTCTAATTTGCAGCCACTTCAATTTCATTTCGCTAATTTCCTGTGCAGTCTTAAATATTATTTTCCATTCAACTGTACGCACTATTCTCCCGTCCCAGTTTTTACAACAGTTAGGTTTTACATCATCTTTGACTAATGTATCATATAATATCCTCGCACCTCTCGGAGATGTACCAATAAGTCTCAACAATTTACTATGTTTATAATCAGCAACATCGGCGTTAACTAGTTGCAGTCCACACCGGCGAACATATCTCTTCACAGCCTCTACACAGCCATAATACACTAAAACGTTAGTAGTAATATTATATTGGTTAACAAACACTTGAAAACTTAAAAAATTGCCATTGTTATTTAACAAACTTCCAATTTTATATGCACCTTTTTCAATCCAGTCTGGAAAGTAAATTGTTGTATCATCAACTAAAATATTATTATGACAAAATAATGGCTCCGACAAAATTTCCTTAGCACAGTCAAGTCTAATTTTATCTTCCAGAATTTCATACGCCTTAAGAACATCATACCAGAATGGATTACAATTTTCTTCCATACACAATTTGTTACCAAGCTTATTAATTAATAATACCTTTTCATTTACAATTTCAATTATAATTTTCCATTTATGTTTAGTCTTCATCAACTTTCTGATCCAAGTTATTTTTAATGCGTTCATATAATGGCGTACATCTGGAATGCCAATACCTCCTTCAGAGATACTTTTCATTGAGGACTTTTTAGAAATCTTAGCATTTTTATTATTCCAAACAAACGTAAAAATACTTTTTTGAATAGAATTGACAATATCGTCTGGTGGATTAGGCAATAACAGCCATAGATACACAAGCAAGATCAACGATTTTAGCACAGCAACCTGACCAACTGGCGTTAACTGACGTTTTAACCATATCTTGTATAGTATCTTAATTTCTGAGAAATTTTGCTTCAAAATTTAATTTAACACAGTCTTTTAAGTCATTTGTAAAAATAATTCCAAGTATTTTAAATGTCTCTGGGTTCCATTCCATGCGCAGATGGGGCATGTAAACAATACGAGAATTCTTATTACTACCTAACCAGATTGCGCTACTCTTGTCTGTATTTAAAACTAAGCCAGAAAAAGAGCCAAAACATTCAATATTACTTATAGAATGTCTAAATGAATTTTCGTCTCCTTCTAACATTATTTCAGTATCATCTGCATATTAGTTATTATTAATTTTTATCACTTTTATTTCTGTATTTTGCTTGATCATAACTGCCAAAATTTCTACACACATAATAAATAAATAACATGAAATTGGGTCTCCTTGTCTACAGCCCCTCTGCACATGAAACCATGGCGTTAGATCTCCATTCACAGTTACTGCGGATTTAATGTTATAATAGAAGGTAGCAATCCATTTACAGAAGTCAGGACCACATCCAAAAGCATTTAGCACTTTAAACATAAAATTCCAACTTAAAGAATCAAAGGCTTTTTCGAAGTCTAGGCAAAGAAGGCCAGGTTTATTATGTATTTGTAAATAATCGATAATATCATAAATTAAACGAATGTTGTCACCTATATATCTATCCCGCATAAAACCAGTCTGGTCTTCAGTAATAATAGAAGGTAACACTATCTTAAGTCTGTTAGCAATGCACGATGAAGCAATTTTAAATATTACGTTAAATAAGGAAATAGGTCTCCAGTTTTTTATGAACTCCTTAGACCTATTCCCCTTCGGTATACAAACTATTGCTCCCTCTTTCTGTGTTGACGATAATTCTCCCTTCCTAAACCCTTCATTTAGTGACCTAACTACAAAATCCCTTAGACTACACCATAAAAATTTAAAGAACTCTACAGTAAACCCGTCACTACCTGGACTCTATCCTGACATTTTTGGCCTCCTATCCCCCTCCCATCCACCCACCCACTTAATTTTATTGCGCAGTATGTTCTTTTGTTTATGGCTATGCACAAATGTTTTCTGTTGTGATTTTATAGGATGCAGATGACCCCCAGGAATCAAGTAGGCCTACATGCTCCGATGACGACTGCACAAGCTCGGTAAATCCAGACGAACACAAAGATCCCTCTCAGACCCTCGACTACAGAACTGGTGATGATCCATCTTCTCCAGCAGTCACCATCTTACAAGCCACTGGTAAAGGATGGGATAAAAAACATTGCTGTGTTTTTTGTCAGAGATACTATTCTAAAATAGCTAGGCATTTTGAACAAAAGCATGCAAAGGAGTCTGCTGTTGCAAGAGTTCTGCTTCTACCCAAGAAAAGCAAAGAAAGGAAGAAAATGTGGCTTGAATTGCGAAACAAAGGTAATTTCAGCCATAACACGAAGGTTTTGAGAAAAATGTCTGTACTAATATAAAACCTGAAGTTCTTATTTTGGTTGCTTTCTTCCATCAATTACATATGTTGATGCATTATTCATTTGTGATTTTTGATTTTCATTGGATTAAAGGCTTCTCCTACTTCGATTCATTATTCATTGCTCTGTACTCTATAATAATGCATCGAAGTAGGAGAAACCTTTTATCAAATGAAAACCACAAATCAGGCCAATATTTAATCAACATAGGAGCAACATTACACTGACATTGGATAGATATTGGAATCAATACTAAATCCAATACAGACGCAATATTCAGCTTATGTTAGAGCAATATTGTTGCAGTGTAGATGCAATATTGCACTAATATTGGGTATACATTGGATACAATGTAAAATCCAATATTGCTCCAATAATAGGGCGATTTGCGCTTCCAACATTGCAGCAATCTTAAACTCCAATATTAGGGCAATGTAACAGTCAATATTAGGGCAATATTGCACCAATATTGCCGTGCTGTCTGGGTTCAAGTGAAGCCGGAAAGACATCATCACAAGATCGTGGTCACTTTCGATGCGTGTCCTGCCAATGTTGATGCTTGATCTGAAGCGTTTTTTGACCATCATTAACATTTACCAAGTAAGTCCCTTTAATAGAATTTTGGAAACCCTCCCCCAAAAACTAACTGATCTGCCCCTGAATCCTGACTTCAGCAAACTATTTTGTGATTGCTGGATATTACGGGCCAGCGCCTTTAGAAGATCTCTGAGTTTGTAAGTGCGCTATATAAGAGAAATCTCTTTCTTTCTTTTAGAGCAGAAAGCTTCAACAAGGAGACAAGGCCATCACTTACCATTTGAACTTGAGTCAGAGACTTTTGCAGGACGAGGTGGACGATCATCACCAGCTCTGTCCTCACTGGTCAGGGAGAGATCTTCACATTCATCTGCAGATGACCTTGTGTAGTCGTCATCAGAGCTTGTACTGCATTGTGGGACAAAATCAGGGTCCTCTGTGTCATCTAAAATCGCAACAGAAAAAAAAAGCATAAACAAAAGAACATACTGCAGAATAAAACCAAGTTGTACTCACTAATGAAACACATCCCAATAATGTGCTAGTGTGCTTCAAAGATGCAATGACTTCTGAAATTTACTCAAGAGATTTTCACCGTCAGAGTCAGTGTGATAGGTGCGTTCTGAGACTGCCGCGAAGACTAGTGGCTCCTAGTCAGAACACACTGGCCCAGTATTCGTGGTACAGAGGACTACAAGGGCAAAGCCCACATCACTCCCATGATCCTCATTGAACTCAAAAATGAGTGCCCAGAAACATGGGGGGAGTGGTGGGGGGGGGGATAAAATAAAATAGTGGCATTAAAATGCTAATACCGACTTTCATCTTTCTATGTTCTTGATCTTGAGACAACACTGACTTCCGGCTCCAAATACACTCATGTACTAACAAATAAAGTACACCAAAGCTTGTATCATGCCAAAATGTGGTGACCTTGACCTTCAGTGACCTCGACTCTCACATGATCTCTTGTGCATGTCTGATCAAATAACCCTATGTTGTTGCATACTATGGGTTAAACAGCCATTCCACTGTACGATAACCTTTTTTTTTTTCTACATTCACTAGTCCTTTATTTATATGTAGCAGAGTTTTTCAAACCAAATCAAGATCAATAATAATAATGATGGTTATAAATACAATTGAAAGAATAATACTTTGTCATCGCTGCCAGGTAACATCAGCTTGACTGGGTATAATTTTATTCAAGTAAACTCATAATTTACAAACCTCCAGGATGGTGACTTTATATGTCAGTTTACAACACAAGCTACCAGCATATGACTAAGAGTAAAAAAAAAGTCATAGGTATATCTTGCATTTGACAAATAAGCTGTTCATACCCGATTCATGTTCTACTTCTAGATGAAGAGGACTGGGAGATGAACCTTAGCTATCCAGCAAATTAGTACACATGCACTCCAAATGTTCTAGATGAAGACAAAGGTGATGATACCAGATATCCACCAAAACAGTACTTCAAATGTTATGTTTACACTGTTGACTGGTGGGTCACTATAATAGTACCAAGCAGTTTTGATACTGATAGTTTATGACAATACCATAGTCTGCTTTTAAAGTGCTTTACATTGTTTTCACTGTTGCCATGTTGGAGGCTACAAAACAAAAACAAAAACAGCAATATTTTCAACTTTCAGAAACCTGACACTGTCAGTCACATCACTAAATGTCAGTGTTACTGTTAGAATCTGAAAAATTAAAATGTGTATTAATGAAATGACATACTTCATGACCAAAGTAAACATCAATTTGTAAGGTTAATGCAGTTTATAGTACAGGTGGTGCACACTGCAGGTTGACAGGGCTGCAAGACACTCTTTTACCCAACATCCACTGCATGTGTGCTTGTAGGTATTTCTCACAATAAACTATACACACACGCGGTAATACAGGACTCTTTTTGCATGGCAAATTCTGCAAGGTGGAACTACACACACTGTGTGTCACTCGTCTGTGTTTGTCAGTAGCTGCAGACGAAAAAGTATGCTTTTTCTTTGCACTATCTACCAAGAATCCCATCTGCAGTCATTTACTCACTGCCTGCTCTACGGTCTAGCCCTTTCCAACTTGAGGCGAATTAAATAACCCTAGCCGAACAAATATCAGTAAAAGGCTTCGTAAATTTATCTCGACTAGTTTTCCGATTGCAATTTGCATATAGAAGCCATGATGGAATACTGCAGCGAAGTACTACGAATTTTTTCATAGGTCAAAAATGCAAATTAATAGCCAATCAGAAAATAGGACAATTGCTAGCCATGAGCGCGTGACGTCAAAACTCCCACAAAGCATTGCCCGGCGACTTAAGTAGGCCTACTGTCTCACTCTCGTCTCAGTATGTTTTCTTTTTTTTTTTTTTTTTAAATATAAACACAACTGGGACTGCAAATTATCTTGAAGCTATAATTAATAACACAAAAGTATCTTACTCTTATACATTTCTTTGTTGTGTGTATGATATTCACGTTTGTTGATAGTTATCATTACCGTATCCGTAAGGGTGTAATATGTATTGTATCATGCATGTCTTTTTACACCATAACTACAACTAAGTCAAGTGCTGGGACATCAAATTTAAAGTAAGCGTAGTGCTTCTAAACGATTTTTAAAAATTTCTTTTGTCCCTTCCCTTCAGTTTTTCCATTTTTTGAGGACACGTGCGCGACTTTTTTATTTCTTCTCTATGTCCGGAAGTAAGCGTCCCTTGAAAAGATGTCCAACAGGCCTGTTGCCACCACGTGACGCACGAAGTCTATTGTCTTTCGTTGCAGTCATTCGCCGAAAAAGGCAATCACCGAGGTCGAACGAAGCTCTCCGATGTGTTACAAAAATGATGCTTGCATGACTACAACTAGTTACACATTAAAACTGAGCGCTGTCGCTTCTAATTCTGTTAGATTTACACAGATTAGCATTTCGCAACAGTATCTACTTAGTTCAGATGAGAATAATTATTATCGACCATATTTAATAGCTGCGTCCCTTGATTTGCATTTTGTTATTTCTCATCAGTACGCTAAAA
>JBAHVR010000130.1:0-17500 GCA_036898135.1 Oncomelania hupensis
GTTTTTTTCTCCTCGAAACATGATATATTTTGTCCCTTTTTGTTTTCTATCCAATCTCATCGGCACTGTCTTCCTGATGCTGATTTCTCCTCTTCTCCACAGTTTTCAGTTATTTGCTGTTCCAATCATCCTGATTTATTTCAGACAGACATTATTTGTTATTTCCAGACAGGACGAAACATGTTTCCGTATCTGTCTGTCTTTAATTCTAGTAGCTAATACCGCCTGCCCGAAGAAACTAGTAGTTTCTGTTAGAGGCTTTTGTAAAGTTCGTTTGCCTTCTGCCAAGGGATACATTATATTATATCTGAATGCCATATGATTTGGGGGTTTGTTGGGTGGGCTGGTGGGAAGTAATGGAAATAAATAAATAGGGAAAAAGGACAATACGTCTCTAGCATTGTTATCTTCTAAAAGAATCCATTTTTGTTTTGTTTTCATCAGCAAACACCGCCGACCCCGAGTTTTTGAAATTTAAATTTCATTTGTCGTTAGTTTACGGTATCCCGACCGACCCTAGTTTTTTGGCCCGACCCTACACTTTTTTTTTTGGGGGGGGGGGGGGGAACGTCTGGAAAAAAATTGAAAAAAAAGGCAAAAAATCGTCGCACACAAAATGAAAAGAAAAGGAGTTTTAAAAAAGAAAAAAAAAACAAAGCCGACCTACCGACCCTCCTTTTTTTCCTATGTTACCGTAAACAGATTTTTTAGGGGGGTGGGGTGGGATGTGGGTGGGCCTTAGATGTTTGTGAATGTCGTTTGTTGTGGGACAAAAATCAATGAGCATAGAAAAAAACACAAAAGGAAACGAAAAGACCAAAGGAAAATAAATGTAAAATACCAACCAAACCAAAATAAACAACAATTTAAAAAAAGCAAACAATGGAGAAAAGAAAAAAGAAGTTAATGGATGGGAGTAATAAAGAGTGGAAGAAAGAATGACAAATTATGAATGTGAGTAGAGCAGGCACAAGACAGACCTATAGAAATGGGTTCCACAGTTAGAGAAGGATGATTCCATAAAGAATAGCAACTGCCAGCTTGGCCTGGATTAATCAGCTATTTACAAAGAAGCTGATTGATTGATTGATTGATTGATGGTTGCTTTAGGTCCAGCGGACTCTTCCGAGCCAAATCAGGACCGGACAACCCCCGATCCGCATAAAAGATCTGCTGAAACAACCCTAGTGGGAAAATTGAATGCCCTCCACCGGCCAGTCACTTTACAATAAAGACATCCCACGCAGGGGACGGCTGAGGCTTTACCCCAACTACTCGAACCCCCGGTTACAAAAACAAAATAGAATACAAACATCATTATAAATTATCAACAAAACATATACATATAAAATGCCTATATTGCTAAATAATAACATCATAGGAAGCCCTAGTGACCACCCGGCAGAAAGCGTCCAACACTCCCAAGCTGATCCAACAGACCTCATACACAAACAAGGAGTCTTGTCCAGGAAGAGTTTTCAAGAAAAAAGGTAGGTCATTGATCTAGCGAAGAAGATAGTATAGCAGAGTGATAGGACAGAGCAGGAATGGGAAAGAGTAAATGAGGAAGACAGCGACAGTGGGAATTTAAATTTCCATAAAGTGGGGATACTATTTATACTGAAACCCCCGGCACTCCAACGGGGGTACTGTTGCCGCAGTGAATCGGTCATGCCTACAAAGTCAAGACAGGTTTTCAACTGGGGCTTTCACTTTTCCCTTTATAGGTTAGAACAATCTACAATGGCGAGATTGCTCATGACCCCAAGGGGTTTACAAAGAAGCAAACAACCAGCAAATCAATCAATCAAATAAATAAATGTTTTTCCTTTTGTTTAAACTTTACCTTAGCAAACGTTTTTATTTTTTAAAAAAAAAGACCTACACCATGTATTCGTACAAAACGTTTTAGATACTGTAGTAAATTTCGTTATAAATGGGAAGATGAAGTGTTCCAGCATCATCTAAGCATCGTGTGGAGAAAGCCAGGATTGACAGAGCACCCTTTTCTCGCGCAAGCTTCATGAGACCGGTGCTATCTCCTTTAGTGCTTTAAGTCCGCCGCACAAGCACCCACGATTGGGCATAGAGACCCCTTCAACTGTTTTAAAATGCGATGTTCAACGCTGAGAGAATGCTGAAATGAAAGATTTCCCGACTTATTTGCGGACAACTTACACGGCATCAAAAAGATGAAGTGGCCATTGTTCACTGTTTCATCCTCGCACAAAACCCGATGATAAGTAGTGTACCACAGCCATGAGAAAGTCAGGTTTAACAGGTGTGTTTGTTAATGTAAAAACTTCAAGCAACAACATTTAGCATTAGCACGCTGTTCGACAAAATTTAAATGGAATAATTGGCTGGACGGTTTTACTATGAACACTTTAAATTAAGAGTAACATGAACCTAGTATGCAGAACCTTTTACCGCTTCTTTAATAAATGCAAGCAGGAATATGTAATACTAACAGGCTCAAATAAATATGACCAGCGTAGCTTAATTGCCCATGGCGTTCCACAGTGCGCTGATTTGGTGTAAGTGTGTTTCTTGTGCTGTTTGGGTGCAGTTCCGACATGGACAGAGACTTGAGAAGCTTCTTGCGTTGGGAAGTGCCCTGGTTAGGACGCCGCCGTACCGCCCTGAGTGGTAGAGCTTGCCCCTGGCACAGCTGATGACCCAGGTTCCCGTCCCGTGGGCAAGATAAAAAGTGGTCATTTTCACTAACAATTACGTGAGCTTCCAAAGAAAAGACCTGATTTATTCGTATGAGCAATGCTTTTAGGCTCGCGAAGTGTTGAATCCAGAGTAGCAAGAAGCAACAGCAGAAAGGAAACAAGAAGAAGGCAAAGACAAAGGAGAAAAAGAAGCAGCAGCAGAAGAAGAAGAAAGAAAGGAAAGAAATAATGAAATGTAATGAAGCAAAAGGAAAAGGAGAGGAAAAGGGGAAAAAAAGAACAAAAAGGAAAGAAAAAGAAAATGAAAAACAGAATAAAATAAAATAAAAGAGAAAGGAAAGAAAGAAAGAATGAATTAGAATATATACATGAGAAGAAGGGGTGTCGGATAGCGCAGTGGTTGGAGCACTCGCTACTGTGTCGCAAGTTAAGCACCGTCCAGTGCGGTTAGCGCTTGGATGGGTGACCACAAACCTTGAAGCGACAAATAACAACGCCCCCAGTTGAGTCAACTGTGACTGAGTACCTACTCTCTTAAGGGTGGGGAAGGTAAAGCAGCGAGGGAGAGAGATGGGCATCACCCTCATTACGCTGGCCCAAGATAAGTGTGATCTCCAACATCACGCTCCCCTACGGCCACAAGGCTATGGGACCACCACCACCACCACCACATGAGAAGAAGCAGGAGGAGAAGAAAAGATATACACGAGAACAATCAGGAGGAGAGGACGAAGAAGAAGATATAAAAACCAGACAAAGCAAGAGGAGATGAAGAAGAAGAAGATACACATGAGAAGAAGCAAGAAGAAAAGGGGTAGAAAAAGTTTTTAAAAAAGGAAGATTGTATCAAGAAAGAGCACAATATCCCGAACACCAAAAGTCAAAAAGGCAAGGGCGGATCACCATCACACGCACTTTTCCAGGAGCAGACATTGGAAGTGACCACGATCTCGTGATGATGTCTTTCCGGCTCCATTTGAAGAGAGTAAATACAGCAAAGTGCACTAGGCTGAAGTTCGACCTGGACAAACTGCAAGACCCGGAGGTGGCAAAAATATTTCAGGCCACAATTGGAGGGAAATTTGCACCACTGCTTATTTTGGGGGCAGGCGAAGTAGATGTCAACACCATGACCAATACCTTCAACTCAGCTGTAACAGATGCCGCCACTGAGATCCTTGGCAAGCACCGACCAAAGAAGAAGCCGTGGATCACACCTGAACTTTTGGATCTGTGTGATAAACGAAGAGAGTTAAAAAAGAAAAAGAACACCTCACAGGGAGCTGATGTCTACCGAAAAATCAACAATGACATCCGAAAAGGCATGCGCACAGCAAAGGAGAACTGGATAGAAGATCAATGCCAGGAAATAGAGAACAATCTGAACAAGAACAACAGCAAGAAGGCCTACCAGACTGTGAAGCGGCTGACAAGTGTTAAACAGCCCAAAGTCTCCACTATCCAAAGCAAGTCTGGCATTTGCCTTACAGAAGAACACAAGAAGTCTTGGACAGATGGACAGAGTACTGCTCTGACCTTTACAACCATACACCAAATGGAGACCCATCAGTTCTAGCATGTCCCGAGAGCAGAGAAGAAGAAGAAATCCTCCCAATTCTCCGGGAAGAAGTTGAGGCAGCAGTGCAATCGCTGAAGAAAGGGAAGTCAGCGGGAGTGGACAACATACCAGCGGAACTGCTACAAGCAGGCGGAGAAGCGATGACTGATGCTCTCACCATTATCTGCAACAAGATCTGGCAGAGTGGGGAAATGGCCTACACCATGGACCCAGTCGCTTGTCATCACTCTTCCCAAAAAAGGTAACCTTCAGGAGTGTGAAAATTACCGCACCATCAGCCTTATCAGCCATCCCAGCAAGGTCCTCCTGAAAATAATACTCAACAGGTTGAAACCACAAGCTGAACAAATCATAGCTGAAGAACAAGCAGGATTCATGGCAGGGCGAAGTACCACTGAACAGATTTTCAACCTCAGAATAATCTGTGAGAAATACCTACAGCACCAACAACATCTATATCATGTGTTCATAGACTTCAAGAAGGCATTTGACCGAGTCTGGCATGCAGCTCTATGGGCAACCATGAAAGTGTACAACATCAGCCCTAAAATTATAGAAGTCATCAAAAGCCTGTATGACAAGGCTACCAGTGCAGTCCTCCATAACAGCGTCATCGGGAACTGGTTCAGAACAACAATCGGTGTGCGTCAAGGATGCCTACTCTCTCCAACACTCTTCAACATCTTCCTAGAGCGCATCATGTCAGATGCTCTTGCAGATCACGAAGGCACAGTCAGTATAGGGGGCAGAGCAATCTCCAATCTTCGTTTTGCGGATGATATTGATGGATTGGCTGGAGAGGAACAAGAACTTGAACAGCTTGTACAGAGGCTTGACACCACCTCCAGAGCTTATGGAATGGAAATAAGTGCGGAGAAGACCAAAATGATGACCAACAACACCAATGGCATCAACACGGACATCAAAGTACAAGGCCAATCCCTCAACACAGTGCACAGCTTCAAATATTTAGGAGCCATTGTGTCAGACAATGGGTCTCGACAGGAAGTCCTCTCCAGGATCGCACAAACAACTGCTGCCCTGACAAGGTTGAAGCCCATTTGGAAAGACAGAACCATCAGTCTACATTCCAAAGTAAGACTGCTGCGCTCTCTGGTCATCTCCATCTTCCTATATGCTTGCGAAGCATGGACCCTCACAGCAGATCTCCAACGAAGAATACAAAGCATGGAGATGAGGTGCTACAGAAGACTTCTGTGCATTTCCTATACCCAACACATCACCAACGTTGAAGTCCGACAGACCATCACACAAGCCATTGGACAACACGATGACCTGCTCACAGTGGTGAAGAAACGGAAACTCCGATGGTATGGCCACGTCACCAGATCATCAGGCCTTGCAAAGACCATTCTGCAAGGCACAGTGCAAGGAGGTAGAAGAAGGGGGAGACCGAAAAAGAGGTGGGAGGACAACATTCGAGAATGGACTGGTTTGACACTGAGCGAAGCCATGAGGGCTGCTGAGGACAGAGAAAGATGGAGTATGCTGGTTAAGCGATCATCTGTGGTGCCCCTACGACCTTCGGGTTATGGGACAGGATAGGATAGGATAGGATCACCATCACTGTTTCTCGATGTCGTCTCCCACCATCCTAGATCAAACATCAAGAAGGAGAAGACGATAGAGGCAGATCATCGAAAGAAGAAGCTGAGGAAAAACTTCAAGAATAGTATTAATAATTTAAAAAAATATCAAGAATTATATCAACACAAAGAACAAATTCTGCACGAAGGCCATTCATTTTGACAAGCGGTTCATTTTAACACACACACACACCCACCCGCACGCACACACACACACACCTACACACCTACACCCACCCACACACACAAACACACGATTTTTGAACGAAGAGCACACAATCTTCGAAGATCCTTGAGGAATAAGAAGGCTGTTCATTACAACAAGAGATGGCAGGTCATTCAAATGTATTTCCAGACACTCACACACTTAACCGAAAAATCAGCATTTTCAAAAGTGTCCATTTTCTTGGCCGATGTTGTGACTTGGCTTTACCTTCCCGAAGCAAACTGAAAACCTGAAATACCAAGCAACTATCAGACCTGTGGGCAGCGCATGCAAACAGTTATCAAAATCGACTGAACCAATTTTAAGATACAGTGCAAAACGTGGATAGAAAATAGTGAAGCACAATGATCTTTGAGAAAGTACACAATATAAAAGATCCATCAGGTGTAGCATAGTTAAAGTAGGCACAAAGTAAAACAAATTAATTTCGGATCAGTTATGTTTTTTTAGATTAGTGTGTTTTGAACACAAAAACAAGTGACTTTAGGAGCGACGTACCGACCGACTGTCCGACATCCTGACTGCCACTGAAGGATGACTCATAATTAACCCGAACCTCTAGATTCAGTGACTCCTTCCTCCCCATGGCATGGCTATCCGCCTGGCCAACAGTGCCCCACGACAAGGAGGCTGGGGATTGGCTCATAGGCTGTGAGTTGCTCAGTAGGTCAGCAAACTTTTCTTCTAAACCAAGTCTTTCATCAACAAAGACAGTGGGCGAGAAATCAGGCTATGTACATGTGTGTGTGTGTGTGTGTGTGTGTGTGTGTGGGTGGGTGTGTGTGTGTGAAATAATATCTTATTTTATAATGTAGTCTAAGGCATGCATTATTATATTATATTTTATAATTATTGTTAGTTTGAGTGACATGTAATGCATATGTGTGTGTGTATATATATAAGTGTATGGGTGTATATATGTGTATGTATATGTATGTATATATGTGTATATGTATGTATAGATATCTATAAATATGTGAAAGTGTGTGTGTGTGATAGTGCGCGGGTGCTTGTGTGTTGGTGTGTGGGTGTGTGATAACGTTATGATCTTAATCACTGTAGATATCATCATCATCATAATTATTTATTTTCAAGTTTAGTGTGTGGTTTTTATTGTTTGAGATTTTATATGCAGATGGACACTGCAATAAGAATTTCCTTGCAGGTACATGTATTTGTGGGGACAATAAAGAGTCTGTATCTGTATCTGTATCTGTAATTTGAAGTATCAGTATACCAAACTCAACAAGATCGCCTTAGCCGTTTTGCAGACATTTAGCAAAACGTGAATAGCAACCCAATGAGTGCCGTAGATAAAATATGAAGGGACGAGAGGAAGGTAATGTTCTTGGGTAACTTAGGTAATGTTCTTATGAAAATTGGTCAAAATCCGTTGTAGTGGTTTTTAGACGAGGCTTCCAACTAACCGAACAACAGACGGACAGACGGGATGGACAGACCGATTTTTGGCTCGTGAACCGCATTCTGATTGCCCCCGACTATTCCAAAGAATGTCCAGTTATGTCTGAAAATACAAGAACAAAATCTTGGAAGATGTTTGAGGAAGGAAAAGAATCAGCCCGGTAATTTACCTCTGAGCAATTCTCTTATAGGCCCCCGTAGAAAAAAACCCCGTGGAAGCTCGCTGAATGACAGCTCAAACAGCTCAAATAGGTTTGAATAACTCCATTCCCACGTTCTCTGAGAGGTGTCGGTTCCCTGGGGAGTCGGTTATGATTTCCCTCCGCTGGAGGCCGCTTCCACGATCACACGTTGTCCGCAAATAACCTCTGGGAACATTTTGGCCTATGCTGCCAATATTATGCAACTAACTGTCCGTATGTACTGATTTGGTCTCTTGGTTCTGATTTTTCCTTAGTGTAAGCGCGTTTCCCCCGTTTTTCCCTGTAGCGAGCGCCACTGGGTGAAAGACAGAGAGGACCAAGAGACGTAACTGCACCAAGGTTGGCCAATACTGAGCGAATTTTGGACGGTCGATCGATCTATCCATCCATCCATCCATCCATCTGTCTATCTGTCTGTCTGTCTTTGCGCATACGTCCTTCTACGGTTCCTTGCATAATGATTTTGACAAGGGTGTCGTGCCGCGTTCGGACTTTCTTCTCTTTACGATGGCAAGGGGTGGTCCCTTTATGGGCCGCAAGATAAATAATAAAGGGGCGTGAGATATAATGTCTGTAAATGTTTGACACTTACGTAGCGAACACCACAGTGCCAGATAACTTGCAACTTAGGAGGAAAGCGCAACAACAGACAAATCATGAACAATGGATCGCCATTTATGCTTAACCTGCCATCTTGTTCTTTCCACACAATCCGTTTTTCCTCGCCCTATTTTTGTAAGCGGCGCGGAAGGATAATGGCAGAAACATTTGTTGCCGTGTTGGCCCCCAACCGCTTAGCGCAGCCAATCATTCGTGCGTTTCCGGGTCAGTGACGTCACTTCCGTCCCAGCACATAACATGGGTAAACAGAAAGCGGTTTGCGCTCTTTGCCGAATTGAATGAGGTGTCAACGTCAGGTTTGTTTGTGCGGTGCCAAGTCCTTGTAAAATGTAATTTGGGATATGAAGAGCTTCTGTTTCCTCTGCTTTCTGTAAAAGCATGCATTGAGATGGGTGTTTTGGTTGTTGCGTTTGTTAAAAATAAAAAACGTCCAAATATAAAGCTAGTAAATGTAAAAGTGCCCGTTTCGTTTAGAGATAAAAGGGTTGTGGGCTTCCCCTTTTCAGGAGGGTAAACTTTATGAGGGGAGATAGTGTCTATTTTCTCTCGCTACGCTGTTTTACCTTCATTTACCTTCATTGATTCTCGTGAGAACCAAGTCGCAGCTGGGATCAATGTTTGTTCTGCGTTGTGTTTTGTTCAACAGAATGTCAGTGTGCAGGTTGTGTCACCCTGGATGAGTGACCTGAGAAATGAAGTTTTTGTTTTTGGTTTGAGGTCAACACAGAGCTGAGAACACTTGAGACGAACGTCCAATAATTGACACAAGATTTTGACAAAGGAAGAAGAAAAAGAAAAAGGTAATGCGATAAAAGGTTGGAGGAGAAGAAGAAGAAGAAGAAGAAGAAGAAGAAGAAGAAGAAGAAGAAGAAACAAAAGAAAACAAAGGAGGGAAACCAATAAGAAGAATGATGTTATAAGAGGAAAAGAACTGAAAGAAAGAAACAGCGTTTCTGGCAGAAGAAAAATAAATTATTATGGCAGAAGAAAGAGGAATGGCAGGAAACACATAAGGTCGATGTCCATTGGTGCCCCCAATCGCTGATTCGGAAAGAATGGGAACAGTATTTTAATGATTTCCAGAATTACTCCATTCTGAATTGGTCAAGTGAGGAAATATTATGCCCCTTTATTTATTATTATTATTATTTTTTTAACTGCAGGTTCTTTTCTTGCTAGCAACGCCGTCTCTCCCTATTGGCCAACGTCGTTATTCCCTTCCCCTATACTTCTATCCACATCTCTGTCTTTATCTCTGTCTCCGTCTGTTGCTCTATCTCTGTCTATCTGACTGTGCCTCTCTCTTCATCCCTCCTCCTCCTCTCTCTCTCTCTGTTTCTCCTTTTCCTCTCTGTAATTGTGTAGTTGTGCAATGTTTGGGGGTTATTTATTTATTTATTGTTTTTGTCAGTATTCTTTTAATTTAGCATGTACCCATTTAGCAACTGGACAGAAAAGATGTGGGTGGGAGTAGGGAAGGTATGGGGTTGGGGGTGGGAGGTATGGGGATGGGGATGGGAGGTATGGGGGTGGAAGGTATGGGGGTGGGGGTGGGAGGTATGGGGATGGGGGGTGGGAGGTATGGGGATGGGAGGTATGGGGATGGGGGTGGGAGGTATGGGGGTGGGAGGTATAGGGTGGAGGTATGGGGATGGGGTGGGAGGTATGGGGATAGGAGTGGGAGGTATGGGGTGGGAGGTATGGGGGTGGGGGTGGGAGGTATGGGGATGGAGAAAACGAACGAATTATATATTTAGATATTTCTTTTTGTTTTGTTTGTTCTTTCTGTTTTTATTAAATATTCAATGTTTTAATTTCAAATATTACCCTGTCGGGGTGCAGGGGGTTTCAGTTTAAATAGTATCCCCACTTTATGGAAATTTAGTGCTTTAAATTCCCACTGTCGCTGTCTTTCTCCTGTGTTCTTTGTCATTCCTACTCCGTTATATCAATCTATTATAGTCTCGTCTTCTTAGCTAGGCCAGTCACCTACCTTTTTTTCTTGAAAATTCTTCCGGGACAAAACTCGTCATTTGTGTGTGAGGTCTGTTGGACCAGCTTTCTGTCAGGTGGTCACTGGGGCTTCCTATGATGTTATTATTTGGCAATGTAGGCATTGTATATGTATGTTTTGTTGATATTGTATAATGATGTTTGTATTCTATTTTGTTTTTTTAGACGGGGTTTCGAGAAATTAGAATATAGCCACAGCGTCCCCTGCGTGGGTTGTCTCTATTGTAAAGTGACCTGCTGGTGGATTGCCTTCAGTGTTACCATTAGAGTTGTTTTGGCAGATCTTTTATGCGGATCAGGGGTGAGTCCTCTTTCAGCGATGTTGTGGTCTTGATTTTGTGGTCATGATTCGGCTCTTTGCAGTCCGCTGGAACGTGTAAGCAATGAATAACTAATACTAAATGCGTCTGTTTTGCAATCTGGTCGTCAGAATTGAGGGTTGGGTATATGTTGACGGAGACAACATTATTTACGTATTTATTTAATTTTTTCATTCATTTATTTTATTTTATTTGTTTAGTTCTGTTTTGCCTCAAGGTTAATTTAAATTTGCACCTTTTGCACTATGTCAGACTGGGGAGCTAGGAATATAAAACAGAACAGAAGTTAATGTCAATATTTTCCCATCCAAGTCACAATATATACACTTTGAAACAAAAGGAGAAAAAAAGAAAGGAGGGAAGAAGGAAAGAACGATGAAACAAACAAACCGATACCAGAATATAGAAAGAACGTAAGAAATATTGCATCAAAGCCTTTTGGCCAAAAAAAAATAAAAAATCTTCGCAAAGTCTAATGCACACATTAAGAGAATGACACAAAAAAAACAAACCATAACTGCGCATGTATCTGCTTTGAATACGCACTCATCCCATAATGCTTTTGCGTTGTGCAATTAAATATAAGGGAAGTTTGTCACGTTGCAGTGAGGAAATGTACACATTTCCCCGTATTTCTTGCACAGTTTTGTCGTTTCTTGTTATATTCCATCTTTAAGTTCGTTTTTTTCTATCTGTTTAGTCAGATTTCATTCCTTAAAAAATTTGCCTTTCATCATTTTTGTTTGGGTATTTTTTTTCAATCTTACTGAAATCCTGGCATATTTTGTATCTCATATTTTCTATCCTCAAAGAAATATCTGGTTTTAGTTTTCTTTTGCATTTATTTTATATGTGCAAATGTGCTTTGGTTTGTTGATATTTTATTTTCTTACGTGAAAGCTGCGAATTTTATTTTAGTTTTTTATATATTTTTTAATTTTATTATTTTTTTTTTTACAAACTTGAACTACGTTTTGATGTTTGTTTTGTTGCCTACACGGAGAGGAGAGGGGGAAAGGGGAAAGGGAGGGGTTAGGTAAAGATAATGCAGGATGCTATCACGAGTTTTTGCTTCAAGCGAACTCAAAGCGCGGCGATATGAAGAGATCGCTATTACTGCAGTCGGAATAGAAATCAAGTTTTATTTTATAAATTTTAGCTGGACTACATCTTATACGGAGGTGAAAACCGGAGTACCCTGAGAAAACCCTCATACGTAGTGTTCTCTTATCACCAATAAACCCTAACACTACACCACATGCACATGTCTTTGTTTTGAATGGAACAATTCTTTCTCTTGAATTAAAACAAAACTTAAATTTCTTGTTTGTTTTTTATTTGAATCAAAACAACTCCAGTTTTGTCTTGAATTAAAACGCGAACACATGTTTTACTTTTTGAAATGATCATTTTCTTTTTATTTTTCACTCTTTCGTCATCAACTGTTTTGATTTTCTCGTTTTTGGTGACTGATCCTTGTTTTGATTGATGTTTGTTTCATATGTATTAAAAATACACCAGGGAATTAGAACTAACCCAGTACATGCCAAAAGCCATTACGCATACAACTCAACCCAGGGGATCCCACACATATTCATGCACACCCTCAAAAAAAAAGTGTGGTTTTGAATCAATTTTGTTTGGAACCTTGTAAGATTTTGTTTTATTTATTTATTTATTTATTTTATTTAAAGTCTATTCACATTTGTGATATTAGACAACATATTGAATTATAAACAAAGTGCATTTAACCAAAAATAGTATTATTATTATTTTAAAATAATAACATTAATAATGTTTTTAAAAACATTAACACGCACACACACACACACACACACACATCAAACAAAAATAGAAAAGGTCAATTATAATTATAATTATATCTTATTTTGTTTTACTCTTGTAGTAAGAAAGCATATTTGTGAAAATAAAATTTTCAAAGCGTGTACCCTTTTGGAAATCGGTTACCCTATCTAAAGTCGGTTCCCTCTGATAGTTTAAAAACCTTACTGAAAGCATGAGTAATATGAAACATATATTACTGTACTCGAAACTCCTCTCTCCACCCCTTTCAATATTTTCTACAACTTCCTTGGCCCAAAGAAACTTCAGCGTTGTGGAGTGTTTGTCACAAAATGTTAATTTTTTTTCTGCCATGTTTACAACAAGCTTCTTGGCTTCTCGCAAATTTCGTATTTTCTGTCGCTTTTTTTTTCGGTGTTCAAATAACTGCGGGGTTCCTTTGTGCGCTTTTTCGTGCTTTCGTCTCCTCACCACATTTCTATAAATAAAATGGCGTCGTGACCTGACCCAGCCGGAAAAGAGTACATTGTGGTGCGCGCATGGGCAGATGTTTTCACTGTCAACTTCCGCTTGTGTAGCCAGCAAAGAATGAAATTTCCTTCGGCAGATGTTTGTGTTCCCGCATCAGAAAACCTGCGAGGATATTTTGGGAAGTTTCCCCCCCAAAAAATTTGTGGAAACAAATATGAAATACTTGGTATGGATTTTTTTTCTCCCTATAATTTGGCGCGCCCCAAATTCGGCCAGTGGAAAGAGATTTGAAAGATTTATTCGTTGGAAGAAGATCGTTGTGGGGTATTAGCCTACATTTCCTTGTGCGGTTTCATTGATTAGCTGGCAAGATACGATATTACTTCGTCTTCTTGGTTTTTTTTCCTCCGCCCTTTCCCCCCCCCCCCCTTTCATCCTTTTGGGTGTTTATTTTATGGAGCTATACCTCTTTAAAACCTACTCCATGACCCACACCTTTCATGGAGTATTTCTTGTTCCTGCAGTAACATTTTATTTTTAGCCCCGGCCCCGACCCCCTTTACACCTTGCCTTGGCTTTGTTCTGTAGTTTGTTCGTTACTGTGTTCTGTAGTTTGTTCGTTACTGTGTTCTGTAGTTTGTTCGTTACTGTGTTCTGTAGTTTGTTCGTTACTACTGTGTTCTGTAGTTTGTTCGTGGTGATACTATAAAACAGTTTTATCTTTCATAATATATATCGAACCAATTTCCCATAGAAACTTTAAGCATTGATTGTTTCAGTAACTTTTAACGTTAGTGTGTGTATTGTTGCTTTTATTTTTGTGATTGAACGTTTTTGGATTTATGTATAAAATTTCGTAGCTTTCCATGTTACTTTCTGAATTTAAACCTTGTAAATCTGCTTTATGTAACGCGCTGGGAGCTTAATTGTGAGGGCAGACCTATATACCTATATAAATATAAATCATGGCTAACTATACACATAGAGAAATAATTAATATTAGACACATTCTCTGGTACAGCCACTGGTCTGCAAGAATACATATAGGTTAAACAACAGTGGGTCCGTAGGGTCTACAACATGGCGTCGGACCCGGTCGTGTTCACCAGGTGGTCATGCAACGTTGGACTAACAATTCAATTCTATGCATGGCAAATTGCACAAACATAATTCAGCAATAATATCAATACATCACGATGAAACAAAAGTATGTTCGTTTACCTTTTTGACAATGTCAGGCCGTGGCTAACTTGATTGAATAGAGTTGTCAACAGTTCCTGCTTTTCTAGTTTCAATGGAGAGATTCTCTTAGAGCCGAGCTCTGTACTCTATACAAGTTGAACAGTGAATGACTCTAACTAACTGTCTGCCTGAACCGGGTAGAACTGGTAAACCTAAGCTTCCTCTGTCCCGATTGGCCGGACTACTGCTATAACGTAAGCTGAATGATGTCATTCCCTACTGCGCCAGCGTCAATATAGAAAAATGTAGCACACAGCAAACTTCTGTCGTCTGCTGCAAGGTAACATTAACCTACTAAGGTTACATCTGACTAAACAAGGCAAAAGCTTAAAGAGTGGTGTGTAAATCTAGCCTCTTGTTACAAGCTGAAAAAAATGCTTTAAGGACACTATACAGAAATATATTTATACCTATAAATCGTGCATACATGACGTGGCCACTTGTTAAGGTCGACTATAAAGTTCTGTTTTCATGCTAGGCTGACTTTCAGGGGTGATTAGAGGACGGGAATTAATATCAGATCTTGTGCGGCGTTTGAAGCATTGGGTGTGAGGTGTGTTGGGATTATGTTTAAAAGGTACAAGTGATGTGAAACAGGAAGAGGATAGTTATTCATTTTTATGATATGTGATTTTAAAGTTTGAATCAGCGTGATTGCTTTGTGATGCCTTTTGGGGTGATAAACATGTGTTTGTATTGTGTTGTGTTGTATTGTTTTGTATTGTGTTGTATTGTACTGTATTTTATTGTATTGTACTGTGTTGTATTGTACTGAATTGTATTGTGTTGTGTTATATTGTTTTGTATTGTATTTAATTGTATTGTATTATATTGTCGCCCACACATTCCCTGATGGTGAAATATTCCATTTCGTCGGAAATATTAAACAATCCAGACACGTAATGCCTTTGCTTTTTGACTTGCAAGCATAGCAATGTGAGTTTGTGTACTCACCCCAGAAAATTGTTTTTCCACATTTTCGCAAATCTGTTCGAGATGAGTCTTAAATAGTCCAAATAGGATATGGAAAAAAAAAGACCGTCCGTCCGTCTGTCTGTGCACAAACTTTGAGGTGGCTAATTACTCGGAGCCTATTTGAACTATCACAACCTAACTTAATAAGATGGTGTATACCCATGAGCCCTCGAAAATGATCAGTGAATGAATGACTTTACTTCAAGATCAAGGTCACCGGATCATAAAATGTTAGTCAAAAAATGAATTTTGTTTTTTACTTTTCACTTTTTTTCTAGGTTATAAGTATTGAACTTATGATTCTTTAATAGAAAATCAATGGGACACACGTACTGTGCAAATTTGGTCATTCTCACTCCAAGATCAAGGTCACTGGAGCTGTACAAAGTCGGTTTGTATATGTACTTTGAAGTGACCTTGACCCTAAACCATAAGAGATATTAAGTCTAACCTTGTTATATTTAAAGATTATAGATTGTTCTTTCATATTTGTTATGTTATTGCGTTTATCTTAAAGAACAAGGTCAATTTAGGCCTTGCAAAACATACAAAAAATAGCTAATCGTACAGTGGAATTTCTGTTTATTTAACCCATAGTTTGCAACAACATTGGGTTATTTGATCACACATACATGTGAGATTACGGAGGGTCAGGGTCATCCTAAGATCAAGGTCATCGCAAGGTCACCGTTTATTTTCATAATAGAACGTTTGCTGTATTTTATTTGATAGTACATTTGTATTCGGCGCCGGAGGTGAATGTCATCTCAAGGTCAAGATCATGGAAAGATGAAAGTCGGTATTACTTTGCATTTTATTTCCAACATTTCATTCTTTTCCTGTTTACTTAATTTTGAATACCTTTCTAGTTGTTTTTTTATTTTTATTAGCGTCGTTGGACATAACTTTGTCATCACGTCACACGGTAGAAATAATACTGACTACGTCACATACCAAATGTGACACATACAGACGATGAAATATCGATATGTAACAAATAGCTTTGATCCCATATATTTACTAGTTATCATCACAACAATGCTAAATGTTAGTCCCAGAGGAGGCTAAATGTAAGATTTCATCATCGTCATCATACGTTGATGTCTTGGTGTAGAATATCGCTGGATTTATGAAGCAGTGAACAGAGTAGGTCTATTAACCCTTTCAGTTCCGGAGATGCCAATGGGCGCACACCGGGCGAACTTTGTTGCATTAGTATGATACTGTTATTTATGTATTTAAAGGGGAGGGGAAATAAATGCAAAATATATATGATATACTACAAAGCTTTATAAGTTTGCGTATCATCAAAGGCCTCAGATGCTGTGTGTGAAATCAGTCTACAGTATAACTGGGGCTGACTAGTATACTCCACCATCCAATAGAAGGAGTAGTCCTCGTCAGTCTGGTATAGTCTGTGTCTTGCCTCAGTATACTATGCTGTATAGTACACCTTTGTCTTTACTATTTATGTACCCCTTGAAAACCTGTCTTTCCTTTATAGGCATGACAGATTCACTGCGGCAACAGTACCCCCGTTGGAGTGCCGGGGGTTTCAGTATAAATAGTATCCCCACTTTCTGGAAATTTAGTGCTTTAAATTCCCACTGTCGCTGTCTTCCTCATTTGCTCTTTCCCATTCCTGTTCTGTCCTATCAATCTGCTATACTATCTTCTTCTTCGCTAGATCAATGACCTACTTTTTTTCTTGAAAACTCTTCCTGGACAAGACTCCTTGTTTGTGTATGTGGTCTGCTTGGGAGTGTTGGACGCTTTCTGCCGGGTGGTCATTAGGGCTTCCTATGATGTTATTATTTAGCACTATAGGCATTTTATATGTATGTGTTTTGTTGATGATTTATAATGATGTTTGTATTCTATTTTGTTTTTGTAACCGGGGGTTCGAGTAGTTGGGGTAAAGCCTCAGCCGTCCCCTGCGTGGGATGTCTTTATTGTAAAGTGACTGGCCGGTGGAGGGCATTCAATTTTCCCACTAGGGTTGTTTCAGCAGATCTTTTATGCGGATCGGGGGTTGTCCGGTCCTGATTTGGCTCGGGAGAGTCCGCTGGACCTAAAGCAACAATCAATCAATCAATCAATACTGTCATCCTCCTCTCCGCTAAAGTGTTCAGTGTCTTCTGTATCCTGTTCAGCCAGAGGTACTGTTTTACGTTGCACAGAGCCGAAGCCGCGATGGAGATGTATTGGTATGCGTGCGGCAATGCGACTATAGTTATTACTGCCGTCTTTGGTCAAAATAAGGAGGATCAGTCTCAGGGGATTGGGGCCTGTCAGATGCAGTTGATACAAGTACTTGCGGGGTATTTTGAGCTTTTCAAA
>JBAHVR010000130.1:22500-35000 GCA_036898135.1 Oncomelania hupensis
AGTAGTTATTACAATTGTTATTATTATTATAACCTAATTTGGAAATACAGGACCATCAGTCTACATTCCAAGGTAAGGCTGCTGCGCTCCCCTGTCGTCTCCATCTTCATGTACGCTTGCGAAACATGGACCCTCACAGCAGATTTACAAATAAGAATACAAAGCATGGAGATGAGGTGCTACGGAAGACTTCTGGGCATTTCATATACTCAGCACATCATCAATGACGAAGTCCGACAGACCATCACACAAGCCATTGCACAACACGATGACCTGCTCACAGTGGTGAAGAAACGGAAACTCCGATGGTATGGCCACGTCACCAAGTCATCAGGTCTTGCAAAGATCATCATACAAGGCACAGTGCAAGGAGGTAGAAGAAGACGGAGACCGAAAAAGAGATGGGAGGACAACTTTCGAGAATGGACTGGTTTGACACTGAGCGAAACCATCAGGGTTGCTGAGGACATATAAAGATGGAGTACGCTGGTTAAACGATCATCTGTGGTGCCCCTACGACCTCAGAGTTACGGGATAGGATAGGATAGGGATTATTATTATTATTATTATTATTATTATTATTATTATTATTATTATTATTATTATTTATTTATTTATTTATTTATTTATTTTTTAAAATTATTATTATTTTGAGAATAGCGAGTTAAGCAAGGAATTTATCCCACTGACCTTGACCTTTCTGAGGTTGAGCAAATACGTTGGCACGGGAAGCTGGCCTCTAACCCAGGGTAATGTTCCTAAGGAAGTTTGGTCACAACCCGTTCAGCGGTTCTTAGGATATTTGACGTGCAATGGACCGACCGACCGACCGACCGACATTTAACTCGTTCTGATTCCCGACAATTTCAACGTATATCGAAATAAGTTTGGAAGTACAAACAAAAGAGGTTGTCAATAGAAGGTGAAAGAAGGTTTGGATTGAAGAAGGAAAAGAAGTTGAAAATAATAGAACAACGTGGGTGATAAGTTTTGACAAGAAAACAGGGAATGACGTAGGAAACGGCCGAATTGCTGAGGGGCAGAATATTTTGGTATGGGTCTTAAATTCCAAGCTATCAGCGATGTATCCAAATTTCAGTGCAGCGAGGGTACTAAAGCCGCCTGAAGATCTAGATGACGCATTGATGAGATTGTTTTTACCTAGTGTTGAACTCGACTTTGACTCTCGTTAAAAAGTCATTACCCTTCTCTGACTCTCCTCCCTGATTACTTTTGATTTCTTCATGGTGCTACTGTGTTTTAGGCAGATATTTATTTTAGTTGAATTTGTTTGTTTTTGTTTCATCTTCTACACTGGTTTTCCTTGTGTTTGCACTTGTACTTCTGTCACACCCGTCCCTCCCCTTCATCCCTATCTCTGTCTTCTTCTTTGAATTATCTATACTACCCCCTCCCCCTCCACACGCACACCAGCCCTCTCTCTTTCTCCTCTGTTTGCCTGTCTCTGTATTTTATGTCTCTATGTGCCTCTCGGTCTCTGTCTCTGGTTGTATCATCTCTGTCTCTCTGTGCCTGCCTGTCTGTCTCTCCTATATCTGTATCCTCTTTTTCTCTCTCTCTCCATCCCGCTCTCTCTCCCTCTCTCTCCAATGATTTATTAGAGAATAATGAGTTTGATAACTTTGCTTTAGAATAAGTCGCTTTTGCTGCATTGTTAAACGACCAATATCGATTGCTCTCTCTTTCTGCCTGTCTGCCTGTTTGTCTGTCTCTCTATCTTCTCTCTCTCTGTCTCTCTCTCTCTCTGCCCCACCTCTCCTCCTTCCTCCTCTACCCCTTCTTCATCTACCCCCCCCCCACCCCCCCTTCCATTTTTGTTCCTATCTTCTCACTTGTTTGTCGTCTTTCTTCTTTCTGCCGATCTGCGATGGCCGTTAGTGAGAACCTACTCTCTCTCTCTCTCTCTCTCTCTGTATCCTCTCTCTCTCTCTCTCTCTCTCTCTCTCTCTCTCTCTTTCTCTCTGTGTATGTGTGTGTGTGTGTGCCCGTAGCCTCCCTTCTTCCCCACTCCCTTCACATTACCCCCAACTTTCTCACCACCATCACAATTTCTTCTCTTTACCTTGTCCATCACCTACAGCTTTCTCTCCACCCCCACTTTCTCCCTCTCTCTCTCTCTCTTTCTCTCTCTCTCTCTCCCTCCCTCTCTCTCTCTCTCTCTCTCTCTCTCTCTCTCTGGCCGGTGGTAAATAGGAGCTGCTTTGTGTGCGCTGTCACCGCCAGTCTTCCTCGGACTGTTAAATGAGACCTTACTGTCCTGACAACTTCTGACCAAATGAGTAGACGGTCAACTGAGGGGACTGTTGCAATGGCATCACAAGTCGATCATAATGCGACGTCTTTCACCAATGGCGTAGTGGTGATGGTGAAGGGCGGTAGAATTGTTTCGCTAATAAAACATCGACCGATTAACCGACAATATCGGACAAACAGACTAACACTGCACACCTATTGATTGGCCATGAGTTGAAGTTAATGTATACTAAAACTGATTTTGAAAAATCAGTTCTATCGCTGTTTCTGGGATACAAAGCAAAACGTGTTTAGCAAAGATTTGACCCCCAACGAACATATCTTTGAGGTAGAGCAAGCACGTTGTCACGGGTTCTGATTCCCGGCTATCTCAGTTTAAAATTAAAAGTTAATTACTATATTTTCCAAGCCATGTTAAAGCATTATAAAGGGCCAGCTGCCAAATGACATGAATGTTTAAGTGCAGCGGGAAGGTACAAGAGTCGCAACCCTCACCCCAATCACCACTATCATGATCATCATCATCATCTTCTTCTTCTTCATTTTTATAAGTAGCAGCATCAGCAGTAGCGACAGCGCAACTACCACCACTATCAAAATCACGATTTTTGACCTCGTCGAAAAGGCCTCTCTTTTCAAATTATGCCACATTGTAAAACTCCAAATGCAACACTAGGATTTATCAAAACATTTCAAAACATCGTTGTAAGATAGACTTTCCGTTCCACTGTCTTGATATCAATAAAAATTACTTTAAACTTAATAAGTAATTTCATCCGCTTCCCGCTTTACTTGGAATATCAAGTTGAGAACACCTAGTTTACCCACCATCGATTTATGACTGATGTAGTCAGGCCAAGTCGCTTTGATGTTCCTCCCACGAACGTCAGTAGGAGACACTCTTCTGCTGCTGGCTATAGATGCAGGACCATGAGTCTTTCTGTAGAAGTAGAACTGTGCCCCTGGCCCAGGGTAGAACTACGGTGACTGTGGCGACCCTGTCCAGTTTATACCGTAAATCAACCTTAAGTACTCTCCTTTCATTAGTTAAAATGGGTCCGAAGTCTAGATCGAGATTGTGAAAAAAATGTTTACGCTAAGAGACGAGTCTTCGCTTATACATTCTTAAGGCAGCTTACTAATAGGCGCCTCGGGCAGCTCGAGTTAGATCCTGTATCGGCCAGTGCCTTGAGCAACACTTAAGCTGGAAAAGAGCTGGATAAGAAGGATTCAATACGTGTGTTGGTGTTTTTTTTGTGTTTTTTTTTTGTTTTGTTGAGTACCATTTACGTCCCCGGACACATTAAGCGTATAGGGGACGAATGATATTATGTTGGTGTTGAATTGAATATTTGCGAAATTCCAATCTTAACTCTGATGTCGGAGATTTCCAACGTGCATCTGCTGTAACAGCAAATGGCTTATCTCATTTAGAATGCAAGCACGGGTGCACACAAACTTAGCGGAGCGTGACTGACAACGTTCAGTGCGTTGCTGTGGGTTGAACAATGGAAACAATTCTGTGCCTGTAGTGTGAAGTGACACCGCCTGCACAGCATTGATTCTCCACTAGCATTCCTCCTGTCTGGCCTCTTATCGGTTATCCTGTTACTACCAAATTCCTCTTCTTCCCATCTCATCACACACACCGACATCATCATCATCATCATCATCATCATCATCATCATCATCATCATCATCATCATCATCATCATCATCATCATCATCATCATCACCACCACGACCACCATCACCTCTACCATCGCCATCATCATATTAATCGGTTAATTTACGAAGCGCATAGAACAGACTAAGACATATTAGTAGACACACGAATACGGTCGTGTATATTTCAATATATTATCACGTCGAGATGGTCAAGCGCTGGTTTTGCATCTTGAGAAGGGGCTGCCGGGCTAGTGATATAAAATAATGGAGGGGACCTTCTGTCATTTGTTTGTAGTCGGGAATCAGAACAAGCCAAATGTCGGTCGGTTTGGTCCGTTGCATTCTATATTTCAAGAACCACTGGCAAACTTCATAAAAAAGCATCTAGACGACAGCCTTTCGTGTCATTGGATTGGTTCTACATCAAAGGTGGAGGTTGCTTTGGATAATTCGAAAAGATAGACGGGTACATATACAGGAATGTTAATATGTTCTTATATAGCGATCTTCCAAGATCAAAGTACTGGACACAATGAGGGTTCGAACTCGCAGTGCCCAACACTGTGAACTATTAACACTCTCCCCTCCTAATTTCCCGTCCCACAGCCCTCTCCCGTCCCGTCCCGTCATTGTCATAGCGCACTTAACCGCTCTGTAAGCTGCTCAAGGCAGAACCTGTACTGCATAACCATCGACTAGCGAATGCCAAGGTGGCTTCCGCTGTGATGCCAGGCGTACGCATTCACAATGAAAAGTGAGAACTACTTAACACCCTCCCTTCTAAATGGTCAGTGACCCGTCCCAATCTATCTCTCTCCCTCCCTCTTCTCCCCCCCCTTCTTCCCCTTCTTCTTCGCACTTAACCTTGTAAGCTAGAAATCCTGATCTGGCACTTACTGTTTGTATTTACAGCCAAGTAAGTAATGGTGTACTTATAGTTGTATAGAACCTTTCTATCCGCTGTAATAAGAGAAGAGGGAGGATGTGTGAGGAATGGAGAATGTGAGGGATGTAAAGGTAGATTGCTAATAATATTGGGTATGTACCTCGTAACAAGCCATTCTAGGAAGGAATGGTCAGCTAATTTTTTTTTTCGTCTATTTTAAATGTATTATTTATTTTTTCTTCTTCTTCTTCGCTTCTTCCAGCTTCAAGAGCTGCTCAAGCTAGATACAGGATCTAACTGGCCCAGGTGGACAGCCAAGTAAGTTGGGCGCATAGTTGTATGACGCCGGACAACTGAGACAATGGGCAGAGGGATGGGGGAGAGGACCTAAGTGGATGGGGTGTGTTCTTGAGGTGTCTAGGACATGAGCGTAGGATCTTTAAAGATCGTTATAGGAATGTATGCGACACAATAGAGGTATACTCTCATGCGAAAGAGTAGGAAAACAAGTAATTTTGACACAACACAATGCGGCCAGGATCGAACACCTTCAGATCCGCAAGCCGAAGCATACCATTAGAATATGCTGTATATGCCCATCAACTGGCTTAGTTACACATGTGTTAAGATATGCAGGTTTTTTACACGTGTTTGATTTGGAACATAAGGACAGCTGTATTGAAGCTGATTTTGAAGTAGTCATATTCCGAGCTCTTTCTATTTATAACTAATTGTAACGTCTGTATTTATGTTGTAAGACTTTCAAGGTCTTGCTATTTTATGAAGACTATTTAGCTGTTTATTAAGAAGGAAAAGTTAGTTTTTAAAGATTACCGCCAGCTAAAATCATCATCGACTATTAGGCGTAGTATTTTATAATCCCGAACTTGATCAATACTGTACGAAAGCCCTAAATTTAGATTAAGGCAAACATTATCAATTGTGCCGTTTTTAATCTTGTATTGAGAAGCATACTTTTGCTTTTATGGCAAATTTAATTTGTCTATTAAAGTCACAACAGTTATCGGTTTCGTGTATGCTTATTTGAAGACGTTGTTCTAGCTGGTGTAGATTTGTATTATGAGTATAAAAGGAGGAATCATCAGCAAATAGGCCAAGGTTTAATATCATTGTGTGAGAAAAAGGGCCATATCATTGATTTGAGAGAGAAAGAGAGAGAGAGAGGATGGGAGGGATAGTGGTGGTAGCAGGGAAATTCAGGGAGAAGATGGGGAACTCAGTAATATTTTTTTAATGCTGGTAATGGCTGAGTGTTGTAGTTTCGTGTGTGTCTTAGGACCAGCTTTCCCTCCGAATGGCAAGAGACAGAGAAAGGCTGGGCATTTTGAGAGATAAAAAAACATTGTTTTCTTGCCTTTTATTTACACAATCAGGAGAATGGATTTTGGATGGGAGAGAGGTGTTGGGGAGTGGGGGGAGGGGTTGTATAAATATATTGCGTTTGTTGAATTTACAAGGAGGATCAAAGTGTCCAACAACTGTCCTGTTGTCCTGTTTCAAAAACTCCAATAACCCAGAATAAAATCAAGAAAAGATTGTTTTTTAGATGTAGAGAGAGACAACATTGTTATGGTGTTCTTTTCCCGAACAGAAAGGTTTCGTATTGTGCATTGAAAAGGCAAACCCACTCTTTTCTAGAATTGTGCAAGATAGTGTCCTCATTTACACGAAGAAAACGACATCAAGTTTCCTTTGATGATGGGAATACCTCTTTCTTTGTATCTCGTCTTACTGTTACGTGCCGAAATGACGTCAGACCAATTTACGGTTGCTAATTCATTGCGCATTGTCAGAAAGTGGGGTCTTCTCAAATGCAGACAATTGTAGGATCGTGTGGGTATTGAATTTAAAGACAAAATAGGTCTTGAATTTCCAGTTGTGAAATTACATTTAAACATACGTAGCTTGCGTTGCTTGAACCAATTTCGCATAGCAATGATAGCCATGAAAGCCAAATGCAAAAACAAAAATTAATTTAAACACAAATTGTTATTTTGTAGTTGGCACAAAGAATGTCAGAATCGGACATTTTCGGAAGAGAGAAAAAAAAACCTTGACACTGTTTTTGGGAGGTGAGTGGGTGGGATGAGAAGAGAGAGGTAAATGCATACACCAGTGTAATTACTTGGCGTCAACAATCTCGGATCAAATGCTTTCACATAAAATCGGTGTTTTCTTTTTGACTTGCCATACGTCTGACGGTTTGTAGGATCGAGTGGTCCTTAAAGTCATAGAATTAAAAATATGTAAAATGTCTGATTAATTCCATTTGATCTCGTTGTTGATCCCCGACTATATAAAACTTGTAAAAGTGTACAGACGAGGAGGAGTTGTATTGTTATTGTGACCGGAGTAAGTGATTTGGGAGAGGGGTGGAGTTTGAAGGGTGTTGGGGAAGAGGAGACAGAGAAACTATAGTTTTATTGGGCTTGGTGGAAGGTCAGACTGCCCAAAAGGTGTACTTTGATAGTTTTGATGTCGGCTGCATGTGTCTGACGCAGATACGCACACATTTAATAATATATATTTTATTTGGCACAGAGACTCGCAGGAGTTGTGAAACAAATAGCATGAAAGAAAAAGGGTGCGAGTAGAAAGATGTTGTTTTTTTTTTAAATTGTGTTTTTGTTTTGCTTTTGTGTTTGTTTTGTTAACTGTCGGTAGTCTAGGTCATATTATACGGTCTAAAGGTGTCATTTGATCCAATGCCGGATTTTATTTGACAGACGTAGGCGAAATACGAAATAATGATTTTCTGCCGCAGAGAATCACTTAAAATAAATGAATGGACATTGAAGTCTAAAGTCTACAACACCCGCCACTGGCGATATGGTATCCAGAGAAGAGGGGGTAATTCAACATTGAACCACCAAAGCAGTTATAATGCTAAGATGGACAAGATGCCCACCGCAAGGTTGGAACTTGGAATCGCATGATGATGGTGTGTTTCACCAAGTTGCTATGTCCTAAACCTCATTATAGATTTGGGATATATCGGATGACATTTAAACACCAATGTAGTTCTCCTTTCTCACTATTTTAAGTGAAAAAAAGAGAGAGAAGAGATGGAGAGGCGTGGAGATGGGTGTGAAGAAGAATGTGTCTGGTAAGGGCGCGGCGACGAGTAGGGAGTTGGGGAAGGAAGATCTGTGTGGGAACGATATAGTGGTAATGGTGGTGGAGGAAAATCGTTGTTTTCTTGGAGCAGCCGGTATAGGCCACTCTGCCCAACGATGCAATTTAATCGTTCTGATGTCGTGTTCATGTGACAGATACAAAGAGGCAAAGGAGAAGATAGAATTTTGTGTCGCGGAGAATCGAAAAATTGTATGCGCTTTAGGGATTTGAAGGTGGGGTGAGGGGTAAGGTAATGAGAAAGAGGGAGGAATGCAGGGAGAGGAGGGGGGGGGGGTGAAGATGAGAGAGAATGGGATGGTATGAAGGTGGGAGGCTGGTTAAATGGTGGTGGTGGTGGTGGTAGCTTGGATCTGTCTGTTGGGTCAGCCAAACGATCCTCCGTCTTTGATTGTGTGACAGTGTGTGATTTGCGTTGTGTCGGAGGTCGAGAAAACAAAACCCGCTGACCAGGCAACAGGAAGAGACAGAGGGATAGGTCGGAAAGTGGAAGAAGGGTAAGAAGACTCAAAAACGAAGGAAGGGAACTCGAGACTAAGGGAAGATAACTCAAGACTAAAGGGGGGAAAGAGCTCAAGAAAACGAGACAAAGGGGAGAGGACTCAATCAAGGAGAAGCAAAGAGTTAATTAAAGTATCCGGGACAGCAATAGTCACCTCTCGTGTTTCCGTTTGTTCTGGTCGTCTTTCTTTGTTCTTTTCGTGGGCTTCTGGCTTCCGGCGGCCATTTGCTTCTTCCCCCGCTGTCGATCACATTGCCCTTTTTTAGAAGCAATTTTGGCCTTTAGTGTGAGGCAATGTCTACTTCTAGTACCTATGTTTAGAGGACCTTCGAGCAAAGTTGAGGCCAAGGAATGCGATACCATCTCATTTACCACCACCACGCTCTTCCCTGCGCCCCATGTAAGGCTTGTTGGAAGTTGATTTACTCCCACTTACTTAGCCTGTAAGCAATAGTGCCTGATTTTAGAGGCTGTCTAGCAAAGTGGAGTAGGCAATGTGATCTAACAGCTCTTCCACGGAGGTTCTTGTGATGTCTGTTAGAACATGATCTGGAGCACTTTTCTGTATAGTGTGTACAAAGCATCCCTCAAGTCTTCCCAAGGCTTGTCTGGGTGATGATGATGATCAGTATTTTGTTGCCTGTTTAGGGGCAGTAAAAAAGTCATTTGGGCCGATTATTTTAAAAGTATTATTGGCTAGATTTGTTGTATAACATTGAGTGATGTTTCTTCCTTTAATTACAAAAAAAGGACAAGAAAGATCACAGTTATATTTGCAATCGTCTCGCCAGGTCCGTTTTTACCAAGAGTTCAAATGAGAAGGTGTTTAAAACTGGTTTTTATTACTTTTATTTCGGCTTATCTAAGTGGTACAACAGACAAATAAGTTCGAGTTGTGTCCTTTGAAGCTCCTAATAAACAATGTTTAACCAAATAAAAAACAAATAATAATAATAATAATAATAATAATAATAATAATAATAATAATAATAATAATAGGGGTATTTATGAAGATCTTGTTCCTAATGACACCATTTCAAATCGCAATTCTCACTCATTAACGGTAACATCGAAACACATACGAAAAGAAGTAAAACAGAAACAAGACACTAATACATTATGCAAAGACATAAAACAAACATGAAAAAGAATATTTACAAGTAAACTTTAAAAGACGAGGGAGGGAGCAGGAGGAGGAGAGCAGCTAAGGAGTGAGGGAGGTGGTGGCGTGCGGCGTGACGGCAGTGAGTGGTCAGGATCAGAAAAGAAGGAATGATGATGATGATGGGAGGCGAGATCAGACATTTGTAAGGAAGAGATGAGTTTTAAAGTTGGACTTAAAAGTGTCTATGTTCGGTAACATCCGAAAAGGTATGCGCACCGTAAAAAAAGAACTAGACAGAAGATTAATGCCAGGAATTAGAGAACACGCTGAACAAGAACAAAAGCATGAAGGCCTACCAGACAGTGAAGCGGTTGACAAGTGTTAACAGCCCCTGGTCTACTCGATCAGAACCAAGCCTGGCTTGGGACTTACAGAAGAAGTCTTGGATAATTGGACAGAGTATTGATCTGACCTTTACAACTACACATCAAACGGAGAAACATCAGCTCTAGCATGTCCCCAGAACAGAGAAGAAGATTCAAGAAGAACTCCCAATTCTCCTAGAAGAGTTTGAGGCAGCAGTGCAATCGCTGCAGAAGGGGAAGCCAGCGGGAGTGGACATAATTGTTTCAAACAGGAGGAGAATCGACATTTGACGCTCTCGCCATTATCTGCAACAAGATCTGGCAGAGTGGTGAGTAGCCTACACTATTGACCCAGTCGTTTGTCATTACTCTTCCCGAAAATGGTAACCTTCATGAGTGTGAAAATTACCGCACCATCAGCATCATCAGCCATCCCAGCAAAGTCCTCCTGAAAATAATAATAAATATGTTGAAACCCCAGGTTGAACAAATCATAGCTTAAGAACAAGAAGGATTTAGGGGCAATGCGAAGTACCACTAAGCAAATTTTTAATCTCAGAATAATCTGCTAGAAATACCTACAGCACCAACAACATCTATTGATGTGTTTGTAGACTTCAAGAAGCGTTTGACCGAGTCTGACATGGAGCTCAGTGGGCAACCATGAGCGTGTACAACATCAGCCCTAACATTATTGAGTCCTCAAAATCCTGTATGACAAGACTACCAGTGCAGTCTTACACAGAAGCGCCATCGGGAACTGATTCAAAACAACAATCGGCGTGCGTCAAAGATGGCTACTCTCTCCAACACTCTTCAACATCTTTCTGGAGCGCATCATGTCAGATACCCTTGCAGGTCATGAAGGGACAGTCAGCACTTTGCAGGATGATCTTACAAGGCCTGATGCTCTGGTGACGTGAAGGTAGAGCAATCTCCAAACTCCGTTTTGCGGATGACATTGATGGATTGGCTGGAGTGGAACAAGAACTTGGAACAGATGGTACAGATGCTTGACACCATCTACAGAGCGTTTGGAATGAAAATAAGTGCAGATGAGACTAAAATGATGACCAACAACACCAGTAGCATCAACATGGATATCAAAGTACAAGGCCATTTCGTCAATACGGTGCAAAGCTTCAAATAGTTAGGAGCAAATAAACAGACAATGGCCTCCGACAGGACGTACTCTACAGTATCGCACAAACAACTGCAGCCCTGACAAGGTTGAAGCCCATTTCGCAAAACAGGTCATCAGTCCACACTTAAGGTAAGGCTGCTGCGCTTCCTTGTCATACCCATCTTCCTAAACTCTTGCGGAACATGGACCTTCACAGCAGACCTACAATGAAGAATACATAGCATGGAAATAGGTGCTACAGAAGACGTCTGGGCATTTCCTAAACCCAGCACGTCACCAACGACAAAGTCCGACAGACCATTACACAAGCCATTGGACAACACGATGACATGCTCACAGTGGTGAAGAAGCGGAAACTCCGATGGTATGACCACGTCACCAGCGCATCGGGTTTTGTAAAGACCATCCGGCAAGGCACGGTGCAAGGAGACAGAAGAAGAGGGAGACAAAAAAAGATTTGGGAAGACAACACTCGAGAATGGAATTGCTTGACACTGAGCGATCGGAAACCATTAGGGTTACTGAGAACAGAGAAAGATGGAGTACGCTGGTTAAACGATCATCGGAGCCCAACGACTTTCGAGTTTTGGGATAGGATAGGATAGATAGGATCTTAACTAACTAATTGAAGAAAATTTTATTTGATGTTTCTTTAGATATGTGTGTGTGTGTATGTGCTTGCACCTCCCTCGCACCTACCAGCGCAACGACCGTTTCCTTGGGCTTGGAGATATTTATATGCGTTATAATTAATTAATTCCTTTATTTATTCATTCATTAATTCAGTCAATGTTTTGGTATAAATAACTATGCCGCTGTAAGAATAGCCCTGCGTGATTGATATTTCAGTGAGATATTGTTCTAGAGATACTTCCACTGTTAAACTCGCTGTCTTTCCTGATTTTCTCTCAAATATGAAAAGTTGGCAGTAGCAGGGCGGTTTCCAAGACCAAGAACGTTGGCAAGTCCACCATACTGTTTACTGTTATGGGGAAAGAAATCTGGCAGTGCGGAAAGGACTCTAAAGACCTTAAGGACCGTCTTAGATGAGGCGTCACAGCGTGATGTAATTTTACGATTGAGTAATTTCGCCGCAGGAGTGCGTGTGCATTCAACCATTAACATTGAGGATAGAGAGGATTTCTTTTGTCGCCTCTGACTAAGGGTTTTGAGAATACACGTCGGAGTAGGAAATGTGGAGAGAGAGGGGTGAAGAGTGTGAGGGAGGGAGGGAGGGAGAGTGAGAGATGGGGGTGAAAGATTCTTTGGTTAAATGATTTTTTTATGAAGGAGTGGGGAGGGGAGATGATGGGTGTCTTAGGGCCAGCTTCTGTGGATATGGTGCCCATCTGATATACCTCACTGCCTAATCCTTCGCTGGTTCTCAATATAGTCAGGTT
>JBAHVR010000130.1:40000-87500 GCA_036898135.1 Oncomelania hupensis
TCTCTTACATATAGCGAAGGGACAGTCAGCATAAGGGCTAGAGCAATCTCCAACCTCCATTTCGCGGATGACATTGATGGATTTGCTGCAGAGAAACAAGAACTTGTACAACTGGTACAGAGGCTTGACACCACCTCCAGAGTCTTTGGAATGGAAATAAGTGCAGAGAAAACCGAAATGATGACTAACAACACCAGTGGCTTCAACACGGATATCAAAGTATAAGGCGAATCCTTCAACACGGTGCATAGCTTCAAATATTTAGGAGCAATCGTATCGGACAATGGGTCCCAACAGGAAGTCCTCTCCAGGATCGCACCAACTGCTGCACTGACAAGGTTGAAAGTCATTTGGAAAGACAAAATCATCAGTCTACACTCCAAGGTAAGGTTGCTACGCTTTCTTGTTATCTCCATCTTCCTATACATTTGCGAAACATAGACCCTTACACTAGACCTAGGACGAAGAATAAAAAGTAAGGAGATTAGGTGCTACAGAACACGTCTGACGCCCAGCACATCATCAAGAAATCTTCGTTCTTCCACTGACACCCTCATGCTTCCCATACCCCGCTACAAACTTTCCTCTGCTGGCCGTCGATCTTTCTTAAGTTGGCCCTTCAACTTGGAACTCTCTTCCCCTCTCTCTTCCCCTCTCTCTGCCCCTCTCTCTTCGCTTTGGATAAAGGATATTATCAGTACAACTTAAGTAAAGGATATTATCAGTACAACTTCTGTTAATCTGATGAATAAAAATTGATGCAACCACAACTCTCTTCGCAGCTCTCCAAACATAGCTACTTTCAAATCCAACTTGAAAACTTATCTCTTCCTTTAATGTTTCTGATCTTGCCTCCCATCATCATCGTCGTCATTCCTCCATTTGTTTAGTTTTGTTTTGATTCAGACCACCGCCACCACCCACCCCATCACCCATCCTTAGCTCTCCCCTCCTCCCTCCCTCTCTCGTCTCGTATTCGTTAGCAAGTGTCTGATTTTATTTTGTATGAAGCCGGATGTTTAGAATGAATGCGTGAGTACTGCGCTTTGAACTGATATTGTTTATTGGGAAAAAAGCGCTATATAAATATCCGTATTATTATTGTTATCAACGATGTTGTCCGACAGACTATCACACTCACCATTGAACAACATGATGACATGCTCACATTGGTGAAGAAACTGAACTCCGATTGTATGGCCACGTCACCAGAGCACTTGGCCTTGCATAGTCCATCCTGCAAGGCACTGTGCAAGGAGGCAGAAGAAGAGGGAGACAGAAAAAGAGATGGGAGGATAACATTCGAGAATGTACTGGCTTGACACTGAGCGAAGACATGAGGTTTGCTGAGGAGAGAGAAAGATGACGTACGCTGGTTAAACGATCATCCGGGGTGCCCCAACGACTTTCGAGTTACGGGATAGGATTCTTCTTCTTCTTCTTCTTCTTCTTCTTCTTCTTCTTCTTCTTCTTCTTCTTCTTCTTCTTCTTCTTCTTCTTCTTCTTCTTTTTATTATTATTATTGCAAGGGTGTCGTGCTTTATAAAACAATAAATCAAATAAATTACTAAATCATCCTCCTCCTCATCCTCCTCCTCATCATCATCATCATCACCATCATCATCATTATCATCCTCATCATCCCTTTTCCTTTTCTCGTTCTAATAGTCAGTTTCTTTCAGGATTCCTTCAGGGTTTGTTTTTTTTCCTCCATTCCCTCCCCTGCCGGATTCTTCCATTTCTGCGCGTTCCCTTCATCCGTCTTTCTTCACCTCGCTATCCTGTCATTCCAGCTCTCCTTGTAAGTGTCCCCGGCACTTCATTTACCCCTGTTTTCGCCTAGCCTCCCTTCTCGTAAAAGCGCCATCTAGATCCCCTTTTACGAGTAGGTCGTAAGTTGAGGGAACTGCTCATAGATGGCGCACCAACACTTGCTCACGTCTCGGTGGCCAAGTCACGCCCGGCGCGAGACTAGGGTCACGTGACCCAAGGGACATCACTCTGCCAGCTTTCACGTGTATGTGTGTATGGGGGGGGTGTGTTTGTGTGTGTGTGTACTTGACCGTGGTGATCCAAGCGGAGTGCTTGTTAGCAAGACACGGGACTGAAAGAAAGAAGAATGGGTGAGAGCGAAAGAATGCACTTCAAGAGAAGAAACCGATAAAAATATATGAGAAAGGGGGAAGATCAGGTGGGTTAAAATAAATAAACAATAGATGGGTGAAACTAGGGAAGTGGAAATGGGGCAAGAGAGGATTAGATTAGATTAGATATTCAGTGTTTATAGGGTCCAGCGGACTGCCAAGAGCAGAATCAGAACCCCACAAAACTAAGCGAAATCGGCAAGAGAGGATTAAGAAAATGAAACAAACAAAAAAAGACAGAAGTAGAAAATGGGGTGCGAGGGGGGTGGGGTGGATGTGAAGACGCGCGTGAAGAGATTATAAGTCAAAGTATTTAATATAACAGGAGAAATAGAGTTTGGAGCCAAACAGGGAAAGCCCGGTGGCCAAGCATGACTCACCTAGAGGAGAGCACAATGCGGATGGTTCCGTTTTATTGAGTTTTAATTCTCTCTTGTGTTCAGGTATGGGGGCGCGGTGGCTCGGTGGTAAAAGCGACGCAAAGCAATTGGAGAATGTTTGAGTGTAAAGCGATGACATTGCAAGGCAGTGGTTCGAAATTTCAAGGTTTGGAGGGTCGAGAAAATTACGAGGCAAACACCCCGTATTCCTTTTAAAGATCCTGACGCTCATGACTTGGACGGGAGAGTGCCATCTACATAACTGCATCCAAGAAGCAGCACCAAGTCCCTTCTCCGTAACAATTAGCACATTAGACATTTTGTCTTTCTTTCTAATTTTCATAGTTCTTTCTTACGCAAGCGGTCGTTCAAACAGCTGCAAAAAAAAAAGAAAGAAATATAGGCAAACCTATCAAATGCCAAAGTATTTAGCTAACACAACAACATTCAACATGACAGCGGTCAGGTCAAAAACAATGATATTCTGACCATTTGCTGACGGGCATAGTTCTCATTCGTTTACAAAAACACGACGTGCTATGGCGTGAATAGGACTGGCCTCTTCTTCCTCATACTGAATTTCTCCGAGGCTAGCGTGAAAGGCACATATGCAATGAAAGAGGTGCTGCAAACACAAACACAAACTATTGGATACTAACATACAACTGTTTCTGCACCTTTCTTCCATCTCAAGAACTGGCCAAGGCGTTGACCATGCAGGATCTAACTCCATTAGCCCGAGGCGCCCACTTGTCGCCCTTATGCGCATCGTCTGGCGCCCAAGGCAACAGCGCACAAGCTTGGGTGGCCACCGAGGATAATTTGAAGTAGTTTGGGAATCACAACGAGCGAAACGTCGGTCTGTCTGCCTGCGCTTTATCTCAGAATAGGCTGAAACGAGTTAGATGTTTTTGTATGTGCAGATATATGTTGAGATAGTGGCCTATCGTTTGATGTGTCCATTTCATTAAGATAAAGCGGAGTCCGAACGTCGCCATGAATATTGACAATTTTGAAAATGCCTGTTTTTCCGCTGTTTGTGTGAGTGTCAGAAAATACATTGAAATGGCTTTTTCCGTTTTCTTTATTTTGTTGTTGCTGTTGGAACGACCGATGTTACGAACGCGTGGAGAAGTCAAATGAAATCAGATGAAATAAAATAACATTTCTGTGAGTTAAATATCGCGGCGTTTCGTCTACTGTTAGCACAATAGTTTGACATGTGTGACGATGTGGCTATATTTGAATTCCCAGATAATATTTATAAATAATATAAAAGGGTAATCAACACGAAATATCTTTAAATATTTTAAAATAGTAATCAACACGAAACAAAAGTCGGTCTCTCTGTCCATAGGCCAATCTGTATTTGCTTACGCTTTGTCTCAAAATTGGCACAACCGATTTGGATTTTTGTGTTTGTTTTGGGTGTGAGATAGTTTAAGGGAGTGGTCCATCATTCCAGTGTTTCCTTTTGCTTCGTTAGGATAAAGCCAGCCAACAACACAGCCAACAAATAAAACTTTCCAAAATGCTTTTTTTCCGGCTACGTGTGCGAGTGTCAAAATACATTTGAATAACTTACCGTCTTGTTTTGTATTGTTGCAATTGCGGTGGGAAATTAAACAGGATTCATGTAAATATGATTGTGTGTGTGCGCAAATAGTGAGTCCATTCGACCGAGGCGTCATATTCGCTACTCAATAGCCAAATATTTTAACATTTTAAAAGGGTGCCTTTTTTCTCAACTGCCGATATGTTGAACACGAGAATTTACACCAAATAAAATACAAAAGAAATATTAATAATTATAAATCCTAATATGGGACTTTTAACGGCGGCGTTATTTTTCAGAGAAGACGAAAAAAGTAGTTTTTCATGATGTTGACTTTTACACACAAAAAAAAGGTTTGACATTTGAGGTGCTTATTTTTTGTTTTAAAATGTTAGATTATTATGTTAGATTTTGTAAATTGTTTATGTTACATCAGTACAACTTATGTTAATCTGATGAATAAAAATTGATGCAACAACAACAACAACAAGTTTTAAAATGATATTATTTGTAATCAAGTGGTCAATGAAATAAAAAGAAAATATAATTTCTGGGCTATAATTGCTTGTTTATTAAAGTTCATTACGGCGACGTGTCGTGTTCTCTTTAGCCAAATATTTATTTTGACGTTAGATATGCTTCTGACTGCTTTGTTTGACCGCAGATACGAACGTGAACATTCGCCTGAATTAAAATGGTAAAATGTATATGGTTTTATTTGGGAATTGTTTGTTAGAGGTTTGTTTGTTTGCCGAGATGGTTAGCAGATATTGTTAATTTTGTTTTCGGGCATGATACAAATGTTACATGTCAACGGATTCTATTATTATTGCACAAGCCGTGTGATTGTATTTTCCACTCATTTTATAACCATGCAATTTTGGCCAAGTCTGTCAGTAACTGGTTTAATAATTGCCGGGACATTTTTAAGTAATAGCTTGCAGACAAGGCGAAACTATGGTGAAACTGAATTTGATGTGTGTGTGAGGGGAGGGAGGGTGGGTGTATGTGGGGATGGGGGTGGGTACAATTGTACGAAATAGTTACTTGTGTGAGAAATAAAAATAATTGTAACAAAGGTATGGTTGGTATCTATTAGGCGAAAAAAAAAGAAGAGTTGAGTATTTCCAAGTTCTGTAATAATAATAATAATAATAATAATAATAATAATAATAATAATAATAATAATAATAATAATAATAAATTGCATTTATACAACGCATTTTTCAATAGAATAACAACTCAATGCGCTTACACACATCATTCGTACGCATCATCACAACATTCGCACTACATCATGTACAGCATCACCGAGAAAGTATTATTACTGTTCATACTATTTACACAGAAAACGCCTTGCGGAACAAGTGCGTTTTTAAGCAGCTCTTAAAGGAAACAAGGTCTGTACAATGTCTTAAACCGGCAGGCAGCGCATTCCAAACCTTGGGTGCTTGAAAACTAAAAGACCGGTCGCCAACTGTTTTAAGCAGACGCTTGGGTGTTTTCAACAGTTTTGTATCTGATGAGCGCTGTATACGCTCCCTTGTCATCTCCATCTTCCTATATTTTTTGCGAAACATGGACCCTCACAGCAGACTGCAATGAAGGATACAAAGCATGGAGATGAGGTTTTACAGAAGACCTCTGGGCATTTCCTATACCCAGCACATCACCAACGTCGAAGTCCGACAGATCCTCACACAAGCCCTTTGGACAACACGTTGACATGGTCACAGAGGGAAGAAATGGAAACTCCGATGGTATAACCACGTCACCAGAGCATCAGGCCTTGCAAAGACTATCCTGCAAGGCACGGTAGAAGGAGGCAGAAGAAGAGGAAGACAGAAAAAGAAGTAGGAGGACAACATTCGAGAATGGACTGGCTTCACACTGAGCGAAGCAATGAGGATTGCTGAGGAGAGAGAAAGATAGAGCACGCTGGGTAAACGATCATCCGGGGTGCCCCAACGACTTTTGAGTTACGGGATAGGATACGATAGGAAGGTATAGATTGGAACTAATAAAAGAGTCCCACGGCAAACTTAAGACTCGGCTGGCATATTATACATCCTTCCCTAATTATATACCATCACTCCCACCTCCTTTTCCCTTAACACCATCTTCCCCAGAGACAACCTGCGGCCAAGCCCTCTTCTCTCAACAAGAAATGAGCTAACTCTCTCTTTCATTCCGTCAAGCGGCAAGAAGGACCAGACAGAAAAAAGATGTCAGGGTGACGGTCCAGTCTCCGTGCCTGTCAGTTCGCTAACGAAGATTTATGACGTCAAAAGGTCACCGTCAGTGCGACGTCAGTTTTCTTTTCCTTTTTCTTTGTTGTCGACCTCTTGTCCCATTGACCTACCATCGTAGACATCGTTGTTAAGTTTGGAAAACTGGTGAATGTACGGGACGAAATTCAAAGCTAGCAATGTTTGCACACGAGGACTAACCGGCAGACATCGATTGAATACAAGACAGTACAGTGCAATCCAATCCAACTTTCAATGCAATCCAGTCCCATCCAGTCCAATCAAATACAAATTTATTCGTCTCAGATTGAATAATTAAAGTGATAGCATTGGCATACAAACCATAAACACTCATAGTTAATATACGATTCTATTGCACGAAGTAAATGGATTTGAGATGAAGACGTCATAAGGAGCGGGTTCAACCTAAGACAGGAGCTCTCCTGTCTAATTCGACCCTAATGTACAGGGTGTTCCAAAAGTCTTGGGCACATTTGGACATTGAATATTTCCGAAACTATTAAGGATATAAAAACGCATCTGGTAAATTCAGAAAGCTTGTAATCTCAATTTTTACATGGAAGGTTCAAAGATGTTCAATGTGAGCACCATTGGTCACACGACACACATCAAGCCGATAGTCAAATGCTTGCCAAACGCGTCCCAGCATTTTCTGGTTGAGTGAACGTCATTAATGGGTCTGAAAAAAAAATCAACAGCTTTACAAAAAACTTAATGTAATTAGCTTTAAAATGGCACAACTTTAATCTTACTACCATGACGAATGTTTTGATTACAATCATAGGAAAATCATGACTTGAGTCACTGATTTCGTGAGACTATCACGTACCGAATCATCTCAGTCAAATCAGTTCGCAGCGTGATTTGCGATGATTTTCCACGTTTAGAACATGCTCTAATTTCGACGAACTGATTGCGAGTCATTCAGTATGGGAATCAATGAAACGCGCTTCTTTGTTTACGTGATCTTGAGAAAATGGCAAATAATTCTCAGACCGGCCCGATATGAACGTTGAGTGTGAAAAAAGTAATAGAGATAGTACAGGCACTTGAATGTTTATAGGACGTCGTCTTTTCTTCTGAACTTGACAACTGGTATGCTACCGTGTAAAGCAAACAGTCTTCCTCGCTGCTTTTCACACATTTTGACTTTTGGCGCAGCAAGGGTAACAACTCTTGTGCTTTTGTTTATGCGCAAAATCAAACGTTTTAGTGTGACTGCTTGACGACTCAAAGCGTCAATCTTCCCATTCAAATCATGATTCGAAACATTCACTGTCATTGTGATTGCAATCAAAACGTTCGTCGTCAGACCTCGGCTTTAGCATCTGCAATAAAAACGTTCTCTCACACACACTTTCCAAACCTACCACAAGCACCACCATTAACAAGACTTCCACTATTTTTCGACCAAATTTACTCATCAGCCACATTTTCCATTCTGATCCAGCGTGGGTGAACATTCTTCTCTCCCAGCATCCCCTTAGGCACTTTCAGGAATGTTTGTTTTGTTTTACCGTTTAAGAGTATCAGCGAAATAAATATCCAGAATGTTTTCTTTTGTTGTTGCTTTGCTCATTAGTTTTCCACGGTCTCTGTAGTTCTGAATCATTTCAACTCCTCTGGCTGAGAACCCTCTTACTGTTATAAGAATCATCAGGCCTTGCTAAGACTATTCTGCAAGGCACAGTGCAAGGAGGTAGAAGAAGAGGGAGACCGAAAAAGAGGTGGGAGGACAACATTGGAGAATGGACTGGTTTGACACTGAACGTAGCCATCAGGGCTGCTGAGGACAGAGAAAGATGGAGTATGCTGGTTAAACGATCATCTGTGGTGCCCCTACGGCCTCCGGGTTACGGGACAGGATAGGATAGGATAGGTTATAAGAATATCTGTGATGTAATTATGCAACAGAGTGCTCTTCTTCGTTCTTTGCAATGCGGTTTTCGAGTGTCTGAACGGTTCTCAATAATATCAGTGTGTTGTGTGTGGGTGTGTGTGTGTGTATGAGAAAGAGAGTGTGTGCATGTGTGTGTGTATGTGTGTGTTTGTGAGAGTGTTTAGACTCACACACCAATATCAGTACTCTAACGAGAGTTCATCTGTACTCCTAATTGCTGCATCATAATGCCGGAGTTATCCCGTCGTCTATTTCAGGGTGCACACATTCGACCATTAAAGAATATTAGATAGCAACAACACATGCCAAGAGTTGTAGTCCGTGATGACGAATAGAGTTATCCCAAAGTGTGTCCACAGAACAGCAGTATGACATGACGCGCTATTTCTAAGCGAAAACTTATCAGAAATAAATAATTTTAACCAATAATTATTCATGAAAGCCTGTAGCTTCGGGGTTTTTGCAAAAGGAGACGTCCGCGTCCTGGTAGCTGAAATGGCAAGTGAAAAAGCGGGTTTTATCGTGATAATTGTTATTAAATAATAAGACCACTCGCTAAAACTTTGTGTACAGATAATCAAATGCACTATTTCCATGTCAAAGCAAAAAAAAAATTGAAATTCGACCGTAAAATACTTGAAAAAGTGGTTTTTAGTTCCTGCACGTAGCATCAACACATGCCAAGAGTTGTCGTCCGTGATGACAAATAGAGTTATCCCTGAGTGACAGGCCTAATAACGCTGAATGATAGGCCTATTTTATGCTTACACACTTCAAAATACAAATAATTTTTCATGCATGATACATTAAGTTTGATTTTTTTTAATTTGTTTACAAAGATCACATCAAGGACTAACTGATTAAAGTGTTAAATTAACATTCTGTCCAATATATAAGCAGGCCATCGGCCGGTCACCTAAAATGGAAAAAGAGCTGAAAATGTTGATTCGGCGTTTTTTCTTTAATGGCTATTAAAAAAAAACGTTTTCGACTTATGTTAAAAAATGAATTTGTTATCCTGTATTAAATGAAGGCAAAAAAAAAAGGGGGGGGGGGGGGGGGTTTCGAAAAAATGATGTGTTGTTGCTATATTAGAGATAAAAACGATCGTCTCGTGTATTCTTTGCCAGTAGAGTTTGGTTGCCCCAGATGTTCTGGATAATTTTCAACTTCTTTGAGAGTGCTGGAGAGCCACAGTTGTTCTGGATCGATGTAGCTCCTTGCTTAAAATTCCGCGCCTAATAGGTTTGGTACTTGTCAAAGACGAATTTTTACTTCTCCTTCTGTCTGGTTTCAACGTCTCAACTCCTCTCTCTTTAGTCTGCTCTTAGAGAGCAGGTCATGTTGCCGTTGACTGATTAATATCAACATTTAGAATATAGTGAAAAGTGGATCTCGTCATTTTGACAGACAATTGGCGACAAAGATGTATGCGCGTACCAAATAGCCTGATGATGGGGTCAGTGGTTCGCCAGTTATTTTTGGTGCGCAAAGCAAACTGACTGACGAACTGTCTCAACAGCACCGCTGCCTTTTGGTACTATAAGAGTATTTGTATGTTTATATCAGGCACTATTGTACTGCAAGACACGGTGCCGACAGTAAAGCGTGGAGTAGTAACTGTATCACCAACATGATCTGTCAGTCACTTGTGGCCGGTGGTAAGTGCTTCTTAATTGTTAGCACGTTTCTCATGGGCTCCATCAATGCACAACACAATACAGGGAAATACAATACAATATAATACAATACAATACAATACAACTGTTTATTGTCCGATGAAACCTAGAAAATTGCCGTGGTCTCGCTGTCCACGCATGTATCAGTGTGTCAGGTGTTATAACATTGCCATCTAACTCTGTGTTAAACTGTGCGCAAGCCCTCTATGTCTGCCTGTCTGTCTGCCTCTCTGTCTGTCTGTCTGTCTCTCTGTCTGTCTGTCTGTCTCGCCCTTCCCTCCCCCTTCCGCCCCCTTTCTTACTGATACAAATGTAGTACAACCTTGCCGCCATATATTTTAACCTCGCTGAATACAATGCTACCCAAAATCATAGCATCGCGTCAAAGTAACTCCCTCATCCTCCTTCCCACACCACCCGGTGACTTTTTGCTTCAACAGCAGCAACAGTAACTCCATCATTTCCACCGCTGTCACTAAATACTGCTAAAACATCAAGTAGCTCTACAATGAATTAAATTTTGATATCAGCTGCAGGCCCGACATTACCATTCCCACCATCACCATCCCTGCTATCCAACCTTCACCCACACTCCCAACACCTGTCCTATTCTACCTCACTCCATTCCTTCTACCAAACCAACCCACTCCTCCTACTCCGTCGACGTCACTAGTCCTCCACCCGTCACCACCAGTTCCAAACCCTTTACACAGTCAACGGGCGGCTTCCATGACTTTTTAGCCAGCGGGTTATAACGACATGGATGGAAAGAATCCATGCAGATGATCATTGTACATCACCGATGAACCGATTGAAAGATTAACTGATTAGCTGGCTTATCCAAAAGTCGGGCTAGGCTGCCCATTCCCAGAGAGGGGCCGGGTAGCTCAGTTGGTAAGAGCGTCTTGCTAGTAACTGAAAGGTTGTCCCCTATACGCTCTGTGTCCGGGGACGTTAATCTAAATAATGAAATGAAATGAACTGAAAGGTCGCTGGTTCGAATCCCGGATTGGTCAACGTGTGATCATATTATTTTCCCCTTTACCAACAACTGGCCCGCTGGTGTCAGTATAAATCGGTCCAGTAGTCACCTATATGCGAAAGTGTCGTGTGACTATAATCTACATACAAACAAACCATTCCCAGACACGGATTATCCCGACTTTTATCCATCAGGCTATTCCCTCTGAGAGTTTTCGCTATTTCAGTCTGCCTGCTGCATATTGTCAGGAGACGAGACGTATTCAGCACCGTCCATGTGTTGATATCATTTGTCCAGTTCTTTCTTTGCCTTTGATATCCGACTAGTAAATTTTAAAACGTAATTTGAAGAAAACGTATAAGTCTATGTCTGTCTCCCCCCTTTCTTTCTCCATCCCGGTCTCTCTCTCTCTCTCTCTCTCTCTCTCTCTCTCTCTCTCTCTCTCTCTCTCTTTCTCTCTCCTGATTCTCCCCCCCCCTCCACACACATACACTGAAAACAAAAATTCGAATGACGCGAGTGAGAAAAACAAAAACAACAAAAAACTGGCGCCGGCGACCGCAAACTTGCATTTTATTCGCCCGATGGCCGACCTTATCTCTCGCCTTTTCGTCCCCCTTTCGTCGTTTCAGTATGGCACGCGCTGTCTTTTTTTTTTTTTTTTTTACTATGCAGACACATTTCAGTTTTAATGTGCGTGAATACTGTTAACAGGCAATTGTGGGTACAGTGTAGCACGCACTGTCTTGTTTTTATGTGCAGACAAATTGTCAGTGTACGTGAATGTTTTTAAGAGCAACTGCGATTTTGGCGGACCATTGACTCATTTTTTTTGGCGAGTCGGTCTACGGTTTGGGCGGACTATCTACCCAAAACATTTTCTGCAGCCCTGAGGACGTACCGCAGCTAACTGGAAGAGTACGTGACAAAACTAGCTGGAAGCAGAGAAATTGGTAGACTAATGAAAGTTCGTTGAGCGGTAACTCCGAACCTCTATACCACCTTTATTCAGACATTTTGGTTTTATTTACACCTCTGATGAAGTACCTCAGCTTACCGGAAGCGTATATGACAAAAGTAGAGCTAGAAGCAGAGTAATTGGGACTGATGTTCGTTGAGCGGATTCTCCTAATCACTACCAAAGTGTAACCGGTAAGGTTAGAAGGCGATGTACACAGTGGTTGAAAAGTACCCCCCCCCATCCCACCCCTATTGAACATTGGTTGTTACTGTGGTACATAACTCTGCATTTGCCTAAAACTACATGTATTGTGGTCATTACAGTGGTAGCTTTTAAATTCTGGTCTAGATTTCATCCCACGGTGACGAGACCAACCCTTAATGAACCGACGCATGGCACTTCGTCTTTTATGTCTGTATCCGCATCATTCAGCGGCCTCTGCTATCCCAGATACTCTACAGTATGCCTCCCGAGGCTTCTCCCGCTCCCTTGACGTGTCAACATTGCCTGAAAGCTAGTCTTGATTTAACTTTGAATTTTTGTCTTCAAGTGCCACTTCTATCCCCCAAATGAATGTGCCAGCCCCGTCCTTTCCATGATAATTGTACTTCAATGCGTTCATGTAATAGTGATGAAGATTTTGATTCTATAGCCTGGGTGTTGCTGGAACAAAAAACTGCATTACAATTTTGTTGGGTTAAATTGTATGTTGTCGGTGCATTCGTAGACTATTTTAAAAATTCTCAGGGGATTCGCTCACAGCTTCAATAGAATGTCTGTCCATCTGCCGGTCGGTCTGTTGTTGTTTTGTTCAAATTTTTTGTTTTCCTTCTTTTAGAACAAAGAACCAAATTACAAACACCACCACTTTCATCATTTTTTTTGACAATGTTGATTCCTTGTTAAAAACTTTTGTAGCCGAGCGAAGTATTTGACTATAGCTTCTCGGCCACGACCTTGAGTACATGGCCCAACCCGAGCAGTTATTTTTATTTTATTCCTGGTAAGAGGGACATAAAAATATTTGCCCTCAAAGGCGGTGAAACGTGTTGTAGTAAACCGGGTTTCCGGCTACTAGTGCCACGGCAATGTAGTCCCGCTCACCACCAAAAGCAGAACGCGAATGGTCAGCCGGGGAGAACAAATATCGTGTCGCCTTGTCTGGCATAACGCAATGGCCACTCCAATGGATTCTGCACAGCAGGAGCCACCCAAGGCTAGTCTAACCAACAAATGTAAGGTAGACAACCTCTCTCCCAAGCTTGAACCAGTCGCCTCCCTTTCCGGGACACTATGTTGTGTGTCTGGAAATATATTTGAATGTCGTGCCATCTTCTTTTTAATATCAATATTTTATTAATTCGTAACCTTTGATCCGATAGCTGAAAATACAGTCGTTCTTGTGAGTGTGTGTGTGCGTGTGGGTGTGTGTGTGTGTGTGTGTGTGTGCGTGCGCAGGTTGGTGGTGGGTTGTATGTGGGTGGGTGCGAGAACAATTGGCGTACCTAAAAAGCAACAATGATGGTTTGTGGCGCATTACTTTTTTAAATATTGCACAGGAAATTAATCTTTATTGCCTGCGGGGTGGAGAGAGAGCATGGGGGCTGGGTGGTATCGTGTGACGAGGGGGCCCGGGAGAGAGAGAAAAAAGAGAGAGATGGAGTTTAACGGAATTTGCACTTTCGGTTGTTGTTGAAGTTGTCGTTGTGGCTTGATTTAAGGTGATAATTCCAATATCATTTTCCGTTCTATGAAAATAAAAGTGTTATCCATAAACTGAATCTTAATGCGCATAGGTCCTTGTTTTTAAACAACGGTTTATGAGTATTAGAACAGGGCGGGATTAATAGGGGCAGAATGTGGGGTGTGTGAAGAGTACTTTGACGGGGAGGAGTGGATAGGAGGGTACGGGTGTGTGTGGGGGGGGGGGAGCGGGGACAAGTTGCGGCGTGAAGAGAAAAAAATATAAATAAAATGACGAAAAATAGTGAAATAAAATACATGTATCGATTTTTTTTCTTTTTCTGACGCGTTTGATCTCCGTTTTATTTAATCTTCTGGGATAATAATAGTATTTGTAAATGTAGGCACGTAAGGTCTGAAATAAGATCAAGAAAAAAAGGGATGGAAAACAGGGGAAGACGGAACAAGAGGTTAGGAGTAATCAGCTAGAAAGTGTACGTTTCAAATCTTACGGCCTATGAAATGTTGCTAAGGGGTCTTCTGGGCAGCAGAAATCACGGGAAGAAATTGGCGTACCCGATTTCAATGATGGTGTACTGCGGATCTTCTCGTATGCATTTAGACCGGAATGCAATCCAGTTTTTAGGGCCGTTTTGGGGCAATAAGTCGTCTAGACGGCCAGTTTGAACGGATGATGCCCCTGGTATTGCCTTTTTCGTGCGTGGAAGGGGCTTTTTTTTTTTTAATCAGTTTATAGTCCCCTCTCTTCCCGATAAGGATTTTCAGAGAAGGGGCTACCCTGTTTAGGGCGTTTTATAGTTTGGTGAATATTTTGGTAGAAAGATAAAATGGGGGAAAAAGGCCAGGGGGCGCTTTTGGAATGTTAGAATAGATTTTGAGGTTTGGGTAATGGAGAGGGAGGGGAAGAGAGAGAGAGAGAGAGAGAGAGAGAAAGAGAGAGAGAGAGAGAGAGAGAGAGAGAGATAGAAACTGTAATGAAGGAACAGTGGGAGATAATGGCATTGTAACTGAGATCGAGAGGAGGTGGGGAAAGGGAGTGAGAGAGGAGTTAGAGAACGGCGACAGAAGATGATTGAAGGAACAGATGCGTGCATGTGTGTCTGCTGGAGAGACTGAGTTGAAGAAAGAGAGAAGAGAGAAAGAAGAGAAAGAAAGAAGGGCGGGGGGGGGGGGGGGGGGATGGCATTCATAATAATGTAAACTATATAAAAAAACAATTAAAATTACCGCCGTAGCTAAGTGGTGAAGCGTTCGCCTGGCACCCCAGCCCCGAGTTGCCTACAATAAAAGCGCCACAAATCGTTTGCGATTGCTCCGCACGAACTACTTTTGTTTCTGGGCAGCCTGATATCCACTGTCCGATTTCTGTTGATCTTGCATTGAACGTACTCAAGAAGGCCGATGTAAGTAACGCTCACTATAATATGCAGCCTTCTGGTAATAATAATCGGGAAAATCATGTTCTTATTAATAACCGTAGCTTTTGTTCTAGGCCTAAGTGGTTTAACGATAGTCATAGTAAATATTGTAATAAATTGAATGACTATGAGCAGGAAATCAATGCATTACATAAACGTTTAAATGAATTAGTTGCCAGTGGAGACGAGGCCCCTCAAGCCACAATAGACTTGATATGTACTCAGTTAGGAAATATTATGAAAAACCCTGCGTCAGAAATAGGTTTGTTTAGGACAACGCCCACACATAAGAGTACAAATCGAAGTAATGAGAATTTCCCTTGGTTCGATGCACAGTGTGAGAAAAGAAGAAAAGAATTGTTCAAAGCTAAAACATTAACGAGAAGATTTAGGTCAAACTTTTATAAAGAGCAACAAAAAAAAGCTAGTAGAGAATACAAAAAACAACTTCGATTATCCTTCAAGAAATATAAGACTAAATTTATAAAGAAAATCCGTAATTTAAAGAGTTCTGATCCTAAGGTATTTTGGAAAATCATCAACGGATGTGTTAGTGAAAAGGCGGAAGTAACTTCTAAAATCTCCTGCGAGGTTTTTCTACAACATTTTCAAAAGCTTAGTGACCCAGTTGATGTTAATAATGATGGCCCTGACCACTCTCCTCCTAATGAGTTAGATGATCAGCCTGAATACAATGACCCTTACTTAAATGGCCGGTTTACTGAAGAGGAAGTAAAATATGTACTTAAAGGTCTACATAATAATAAAGCATGTGGATTAGATAGTTTAACTAATGAATTATTAAAGGCTGCTTCTACTAGACTTCTTCCTCTATTCACTAAATTCTTTAACTTAATTCTAGTGTCTGGTAAGGTGCCAGAAGAATGGACAATAGGTGTAATTAAACCGCTTTACAAGAACAAAGGTGATGATGGCGATCCAAACAATTATAGAGGTATAACAATCTTGAGTTGTTTCAGTAAAGTTTTTTCTAGTTTACTTAATAATAGGTTGACTACCTTTTTTAATTTAAGACATACAATAGGGAGTGAACAAGCAGGGTTTACATCAGGACATAGCGTGATGGACCATATTTTTACGTTACAAGCTATTATTGATTTCTTTCTGTTTAAAAGAAAAAGATTGTATTCTGTTTTTGTTGATTATGAAAAGGCTTTTGATCTTGTCAGTCGAGCTATGCTTTGGCAGAAATTGTTAAACTCTGGTGTAAAAGGAAGGTTGTTAATTGTTATCCAAGATATGTACAGTAAAGCAAAATCATGTGTAAAGTGTAACTCCCAAGTTTCTGATTATTTTGGTTGTTTTACCGGGGTCCGTCAGGGAGAAAATCTATCACCTTTGTTGTTCTCAGTGTATTTGAATGATTTAAAATCTTTTATTGGTAACTCTGGATCCAAACTTGAAACTTTGAATTTAGCATCACAGGAGGCACAATTAGGTCAAATAGATATAGATATTTTGTACAAGTTATCTATTTTATTATATGCAGACGATACTGTTATTTTTGCTGAATCGCCTGATGCTTTACAGATAGCCCTTGATTCAATGTATGATTATTTTCAGCTCTGGAAACTTAAAGTTAATGTAGCAAAAACAAAGGTTATGATTTTTTCCAGAGGTAAAGTAAGAAATGTCCCAATCTTCATGTACAATGGTGAGCAAATTGAGGTTACGTACGATTTTCAATATCTGGGAATAAAAATCAATTACAATGGAAGCTTAAAGCCAGCTCAGAAAAACCTATATGACCGAGCCACCAAGGCGATGTTTGCTTTACTCCGCAAAGTTAGAAAATTAGCTTTACCTATTGACATGCAAATTGAACTCTTTGATAAAACTGTTGTACCTATATTATTGTATGGTTCGGAAGTATGGTGTCCTCAGATGACTGACCTGGTAAACAAATTGCAACTACGTTTTTATAAGTTTATCTTAAAGCTTGGTAAAAGTACACCGACATGTATGGTTTTAGGAGAAGTAGGTCAGTTTACCTGAATTTACCTGAATTTACCTGAGTGGCCACTGAGCGCGGCCGACGGGGTAGGAAGTTTGAGAACTTATTTTAACCCCCTTAACTGTCTCTTTATCATGGCGGTTTTTGAACTGGTTGACGGTTTCAGCTTCAACAATTGATTGTTTCAGTGCATTCCATGGGTTCACAACTCTTTGTGAAAAAAAGTTCTTTCTGAGATTCAGTCTAGACCTGTCTTTGAACAGTTTGTTGCTGTGACCTCTATGGTAGAATGATGACTGGCATGAAGTAAAAAATTTGTCAGCAGAAACTTTTTCAAGCCCCTTTATGATCTTGAATGTCTCGATGAGATCTCCCCTGTCTCTCCTTTCTTCTAATTTCTGCAAATTGCAAAAAGCTAGTCTCTCATCGTACGGCAGGTGACCAATCCCTGTGATCAATCTCGTAGCTCTCCTCTGCACCTTTTCCAACTCTGCGATGTCTTTTTTGAGGTAAGGTCGCCATACTTGGATACAATACTCCAGATGTGGTCGTACAATTGATTTGTAGAGTGGGACAATAACTTCCTTAGTTCTGGCTGTGACCGTTCGCATGATCTGCCCTACTGCTCTGTTGGCTCGTTTTGCTGCCTCGCAGCACTGGCGACTGACCGACAGTGACCTGTGCATGATGACGCCTAGGTCCCTTTCTTCCTCCACTGCTCCAAGTTCTTGTCCTCCTAGCATGTAAACATGACAAGTGTTTTTACGGCCTGCATGCAGAGTCTTGCACTTGTCCACGTTATACTGCATCAGCCACTTCTCTGACCACATTTCTGCTACCTTAAGGTCATGCTGTAGTTTGTCACTCCCCGCAGGTTCGGAGACGTCGCCGTAGATCTTAGTGTCATCAGCAAACTTTAGAACGTTGGTCAGCATATCATCCTCCAAGTCATTAATGAACACCAGGAACATGGTCGGCCCCAAAATGGATCCTTGTGGAACTCCGCTTGTCACATCTACCCATGGAGAAGCTTGTCCGTTGACCACAACTCTCTGCTTTCTGCCACGCAGCCACTCTTCCATCCACTGCAGCACTTTTCCGTCCACACCGAGTGCTTTCAGCTTATCAATGAGCCGCTTGTGAGGGACCTTGTCGAACGCCTTGGCAAAGTCAAGGTAGATGACGTCTACATCTTTCCCTTCGTCCAGCATGCGTGTCATGTCCTCCAGGAAAACGAGCAGGTTTGTCAGACAGGACTTTCCTTTTGAGAAGCCATGTTGGCTGCCTCGGACCAGCTGATGCCTCTCAAGGTGGCTGCTCAGGAAATCCCGCAAAATACTTTCAAAGACTTTCCCAACCTGAGAAGTCAGCGATACCGGCCTGTAATTTCCTGCTTTACATTTTGCACCCTTTTTGAATATCGGCACAACATTTGCCTCTTTCCACCCCACTGGCACCTCTCCGGTGTCCAAGGACGCCTGTAAGATCAGTGACAGAGGATATGCTAAGGACTCCGCTGCTCCCACCAGTACGGCTGGTGAAATTTCGTCAACCCCTGGCGCCTTGTTAGAGTTCAGATTTTGCAACTTCTTGAGGACTATGTCTTCAGTAAAAATCACATGCATCAATCTTTCCTCTGGTGAGCCTGTAAACTTACATTGGGGTTCCGGTCTGTCACCATTGCCCTCCACCGTGAAAACTGATGCAAAGAAATTGTTCAAGATGTCCGCTTGTTCCACATCATCAGTGTGCAGCTCCCCGTCGCTATCTTCCAGAGGACCAACTTTGACCTTGCAGCGCAGCCTGTCCCTTGCATAGGCATAAAAAGACTTTGTATCCTGCTTGATATTCTGTGCCAGCTTTTCTTCAAACTTCTTTTTACTATCTCTGATGAGTTTTGTACTGTCATTCTGACACTGTTTATATGCGAGAAAGTCTTCTTGCCTACCACTCTGCCTGTATTTCTTCCATTTCTTCCTCTTCTTCTTGACACTGTTGAGTGCCTCTCTATTCATCCATTTGGGCTTCCTAGTGCACCTCGTTTTCTTCAGCGGTACGAAACTTCTCACCACCTTCTGCAGCGTTTGTTGAAACAAGTCCCACTGTTGACTACAGCTCTTCCCTTCAAATTCATTGTCCCAATTCACCTTTTCTAAGTTTTCTCTGACCACCTTCCAGTTTGCCTTTCTGTAATCCCTTATCTCTTTTTTCCTGTCGGTATTACTGTCTCTAGGCTCAGAAAAGTTCCCTTTAGATATCTTAGCAAAATGCCGTATGTTAAATTTTTGGTACAAGCTTGCTTTTGACAGAAATAGTACTAAATTATCGTGTGTGGTTTACAGGTTTCTGCTGAAGATGTACGAACTAAACTTGTACAAACATGATTATTTAGACTGTGTCAGGAATTCTCTGGAAAAACTAGGGTTAGGAAATGTCTGGTATGATCAGTCTCAAGGCTCGAATTTTTCTGCCGAAGGGTTTAAAGAAGAGATAAAGAAAAGGCTGCAGGATCAACATGTACAAAACTGGCACTCAGAAATAAACACAAAGGATTTATATTATAATTATAGAATGTTTAAAGAAAATTTTGAATTTGAAGAATATTTGACAATTTTGCCCGCCAGCCTAGCTGCTGTTGTCATAAAATTTAGAACCTTAAACCATAAGCTACCAGTGCAAAGGGGACGGTTTCTTGGAATCCAGAGATGTGACAGAATATGTAATAAATGTACTTTTAATGAGTTAGGAGATGAATTTCATTTTATTTTTATATGTCCACATTTCGACGATGATAGAAATGAGCTGCTTAAAAGGTTTTTCTATGTGCGACCCAATGCTATTAAATTTTCTAATTTATTTTCAACGAAAAATAAGACTATTTTGCTGAAACTGGCTAGGTTTATGAAAATAATAATGGATAGCTTTAGAACGTAATATAATGATTTGTAATATTAATGATAGTAATAATAGTTTTTTTTTTCAATAATGACAATATGAATACTAAATACCAGTGTGTACCCCCTCCCTTCTCCCCTTCTTTATCACCCAATCTTGCGAGAGAGTGCGTGCGATTTGTGATCAGTCTGTGTGGACATAAGTTTTATGTAGTATGCTTGTGTTGTGTGATAATAATGAATGTGTATTTTGTAAATGTTTATTATGTCTCTTAGAACGCGAGTGTGAAAGATTAACTTTTATTTTTTGTAATATATGTACATATGTATTTTATATTGTATTTTATGATTTTTATGGTTATTTTACATGTATGTTTATTTTTATTTATTTTCGTTGTATCCACGTGCCCCAAGGGGTTTTATGGAATAAAGCGCTTTTGACTTTTTTTTGACTTTTTGACGCCATTAAGCGGACGGTTTTAAAATGGCGCAGCACATGTGGAATGCACGACAGCCAACCAAGGTGAAGTCGGCTGAAAGTGAAAGTTACTGTCCATAGCACGGACGATGCAACAATACTATGAAATATAAATACTAATTCATACCGATTGCACATAAACATAATTATCGCCCACCACTGAAGCCGCCATATTTTTGTTTCCTTCGGAAACAACCTTTTAAGGCCGCTAGTCTCCTCGATTATAGGGTGGCCCAGACTTTCCGCCAAAATAGTTACGTAGCGTTACGTAGCGCTCGGGCTGGGAAACTCTCGGCAGTTCGAATCCCGTGGTTGGAAAGGTAAAAGGGGCGAGAGTTCACTGCCCAACCTAGCACAAAATATTAGCATACAAATAAAAAGGTGGAAGGAGATCAACTGGTTTTACATACCACCCAATAGATCCCAACCTTTAATTAGGTTTGGCCCATCTTAGCATTATGATTGCTCTGGTGGTTCAGTATTGATTTACGTCCCTTTTACATCTTTCCTGAGATGGCTGTCCCCCCTTTCTGCCATAGAGGTTAAACTTCAGTGCTCATTCTTTAAAAAAAAAAAAACAACAACAACAAAACAATACGGAGCAAACACAAAAGGAAAATGTATATTGATGCATGCTGCGGATGAGGAGGAGAAGAAGATGGAGGAGAAGGAGGAGGAGGCCATACAGAAAGAGGAGGATAGGATGGAGGAGGAGTAGAGGAAGAACAAGAGGGAGCAGGAGGAGAAGGAAAGAAAAAAAAACAACCTCAGCAAAGCACATCGCGAGCATAAAACTTTGTGTTTGTTTTTTTTAATGTATCCAGAGTAACAGGAACTCGGAGCAAAAATAACAATTGTACGAAGTATAGATCTTCTTTAACGGATAAGAACAAAATAGATAAAACAGGGCTAAAAATATCAAATAGGAAGAAGTACCAGCAGGAGCTCAATGCATGGTGGCAGCACAGGGTTGTCTGGGAGATTAGGAAAGGCTTTAGTCCTATCCTCCAGGGTGTTGTCCTTGGCCCTGCTCTGTTTGTGCAGTCAGCAAGGAGCTAGACGGCTGACTACTTGCTTCATGGCGGACAGGAGTTTGCTAGTCTTGAGAGCGTGGGTGGGTTGTCGCTAATGGTATCAGCTGTAAGATGAGGTAGAAGATGAAGTTGTGGGGTGAAAGACGATGGGAGGAGAAGACGAAGAATAAAAAAGAAGCAAAGGGGAAAGAAGGATACAGAAGCAAAGGGGAAAGAAGGATACAGAAGCAAAGGGGAAAGAATGATACAGAAGCAAAGAGGAAAGAAGGATACAGAAGCAAAGAGGAAAGAAGGATAAAAAAAACAAAAGGAGAATAAGGGGAACGGATTGGTGGTTGTGGCGGAGGCGATACAGCTGTGGGACGATTTGGAAGAGGACAGAAAGGGGGTAGGGTGGTGTAGAGTTCTGAACGACCATATTCTAATGTACAGCGTGGTGGGAAATAAACTGCCTATTAAACATTGTTATAGCTGTCGTAAACAGTCTTGGCGTGTGCATGGAACCCAAACCTATCGAGATCCTTACAGCGGACGGTAGAATTTCGCTGTTTCTCTTTATTTTCATTTCGCAGTGACGAGAGAAGCCCTTAGAGGACCGCCGCTTGCATGATGCTTTTTATGCCTGACGTCCGCTGAGCGGACTCGCGCATTGTCAGGCGATGGGCCATGTTGAGCCGCTCTCATCCTTGTGAGATACATCCCAGTGAGCAGTAGGTCAAACCCACCACATTAAGGATCACCATAAACTTTGTTTCAGGCAAATGCAATTCTAATGACTAAAGTTGGAAGCATTTTTATGAAGGAGATACTTTTCAGCCACCCTATAAATAAACATTTGGTTAATTGCATTGGCTCTAGGCTCAAATCTGATGGGGATGAGTATGTGGTTGATGATGATGTCTGCCGTTGGCGCCGATTTGAGATGGCGGAGTCGGCAACGCCTGAAAATATAAGTCTTTGTTATCTTCTTCTTCATCTTCTTTCCTCATCTTACTTTTTCTTTCATTCCAATAATGCTCTCTGTATCAACAAATCGGCAACATCCATACACGCTTCTTGTGTTTTTAACTAAGGGCTGAAATGACAATAATCCATTTATTAATCATTTAAGATGCGTCATCATATTATCTATTGGCATCGACTAAAGATAATTGTTAGGTTCTCTTCTTCCTTCTGTATCCCTTATTGTCATACCCCTCTTCCCTCTTCTCTCTCTCCCTCCTCTCTCCCTCTCTCAGAATCTAAATGTACATCATTTAGAATCCGTCTCTTAAAAAAAAAACATTACAAAAAACACAACCCCAAAATAGAAAACAAAACAACAACAAAAAATTATTGATAGATCGGTACGATTCATTTCATTTCAATTTTTAAACATAATTTTATCTAACTATGACTAACCCTAGGAGTCATGAGCAATCTTGCCACTGTAGATTGTTCTAACCTATAAAGGGAAAAGTGAAAGCCCCAGTTGAAAACCTGTCTTGCCTTTGTAGGCATGACTGATTCACTGCGGCAACAGTAGCCCCGTTGGGGTGCCGGGGGTTTCAGTATAAATAGTATCCCCACTTTCTGGAAATTTAGTGCTTTAAATTCCCACTGTCGCTGTCTTCCTCATTTACTCTTTCCCATTCCTGCTCTGTCCTATCACTCTGCTATACTATCTTCTTCTTCGCTAGATCAATGACCTACCTTTTTTCTTGAAAACTCTTCCTGGACAAGACTCATTTTTTGTGTATGAGGTCTGTTGGATCAGCTTGGGAGTGTTGGACGTTTTCTGCCAGGTGGTCACTAGGGCTTCCTATGATGTTATTATTTAGCAGTATAGGCATTTTATATGTATATGTTTTGTTGATAATTTATAATGATGCTTGTATTCTATTTTGTTTTTGTAACCGGGGGTTCGAGTAGTTGGGGTAAAGCCTCAGCCGTCCCCTGCGTGGGATGTCTTTATTGTAAAGTGACTGGCCGGTGGAGGGCATTCAATTTTCCCACTAGGGTTGTTTCAGCAGATCTTTTATGCGGATCGGGGGTTGTCCGGTCCTGATTTGGCTCGGAGGAGTCCGCTGGACCTAAAGCAACAATCAATCAATCAATCAATCTAACTATGACCTTTAATTGGTATTGTCCCATGATGGTAATGTTATAATGATAGTTTGTTGTCCTATTCTATCTTGTAACGCCGCGAAGGTCTTTGGGGCACCACAGATGATCGTTTAACCAGCGTATTCCATCTTTCTTTGTCCTCAGCAACCCTCATGGCTTCACTCAGTATCAAGCCAGTCCATTGTCCTCCAACCTCTTTTTCTGTCTCCCTCTTCTTCTGCCTCCTTGCAGAATGGTCTTTGCAAGGCCGGATGCTCTGGTGATGTGGCCATACTATCGGAGATTACGTTTCTTCACCACTGTGAGCATGTCATCATGTCGTCCAATGACTTGTGTGATGGCCTGTGGGACTTCGTCATTGGTGATGTGCTGGGTATAGAAATGCCCAGAAGTCTTCTGTAGCACCTCATCTCAATGCTTCGTATTCTTCGTGGTAGATCTGCTGTGATGGTCCCTGTTTCGCAAGCGTATAGGAAGATGGAGGTGACAAGGGAGCGCAGCAACCGTACCTTGGAATGTAGACTGATGGTCCTGTCTTTCCAAATGGGCTTCAACCTTGTCAGGGTAGCAGTTATTTGTGCGATCCTGGAGAGGACTTCCTGTCGGGATCCATTGTTGGATGCCATTGATGTTGTTGGTCATCGTTTTGGTCTTCCCTGCACTTATTTTCATTCAGTAGGCTCTGGAGGTGGTGTCAAGCTTCTGTACCGACTGTTCAAGTTCTTGTTCCTCTCCAGAAAAGCCATCAATGTCATCCCCAAAACGGAGGTTGGAGATTGCATTGCCCACTATGCTGACTGTGCCTTCGTGATCTGCAAGGGAATCTGACATGATGCGCTCTAGGAAGATGTTGAAGAGTGTGGGAGAAAGTAGGCATCTTTGACGCGCACGCAGATTGTTGTTCTGAACCAGTTCCCGATGGCGCTGTTGTGGGGGACTGGTGGCGTTGTCATAAAGTCTTTTGATGATTTCAATAATTTTATGGCTGATGTTGTACACTCTCATGGCTGACCACAGAGCCTCATATCAAACTCTGTCAAAGGCTTTCGAAATCTACAAATACATGATGTCGTTGTTGTTGGTGCTGTAGGTATTTCTCGCAGATTATTCTGAGGTTGAAAATCTGTTCAGTGATACTTCGCCCTGCCCTGAATCCTGCTTGTTCTTCAGCTACGATTTGTTCAGCTTGGGGTTTCAACATGTTGAGTTTTATTTTGAACACGGACATCAAAGTCCAAGGCCAATCCCTCAAAGTGCATAGCTTCAAATATTTAGGAGCCATTGTATCAGACAACGGGTCCCGACAGGAAGTCCTCTCCAGGATCGCACAAACAACTGCTGGCCTGGGGAGGTTGAGGCCAATTTGGAAAGACGGGACCATCAGTCTACATTCCAAGGTAAGTCTGCTGCGCTCCCTTGTCATCTCCATCTTTCTATTCGCTTGCGAAACATAGACCCTCACAGCAGATCTCCAGCGAGGAATACAGAGCATGGAGATGGGGTGGTACAGGGGACTACTGGGCATTTCCTGTACCTATCACATCACCAACGACGAAGTCCGACAGACCATCACCAAACCATTGGACAACACGATGACCTGCTCACAGTGGTGAAAAAACGGAAACTCCGACGGTATGGCCACGTCACCAGATCATCAGGTCTTGCATAGACCAAATCTGCAGGGCACAGTGGGGGAGGGGAGGGGGTAGAGGAGGAGGGAGACCGAAAGAGAGGTGGGGGGGGGGGCTACATTTCAGAATGGACTGGTTTGACACTGAGCGAAACAATCAGGGTTGCTGGGGACAGGGAAAGATGGAGTACGCTGGTAAAACGATCATCCGTGGTGCCCCTACGACCTCCGAGTTACGGGATAGGATAGGATAGATAGATAGGAGTTTTATTTTCAGGATGACCTTGTTGGGATGGCTGATGAGTCTGGTGGTGCGGTAATTTTTACACTCCTGAAGATTACCCTTTTGGGAAGAGTGAAGACAAGGGGGTAGTGTGTTGTATTTAATAGTTATCGTTACAAGCCCCATGGGCAAGATGCGTAGCCAGCGCTTACTCTGTTACCCTTGCAAAATAACATTCTTATCTTATCTTATCTTATCTTATCTTATCTTATCTTATCTTATCTTATCTTATCTTATCTTATGTTTTTCTTCTTCTATTCTGTCTGTCTCTGTCTCTCTGTTCTTTTCCTTCCCCCCACCTCCCACCCCCTTCTCTCTCTCTCTCTCTCTCTCTCTCTCTCTCTCTCTCTCTCTCTCTCTATCTCTCTCTCTCTCTCTCTCTCTCCATCATACCCCCCTTTTTTTTCTCTTTCCTCTCCTCCAAATTCCATCTGGGCAGCTCTCACGCTCAAAACTCCAGAAATCCAAATATAAAATTCGCGCTAGGGTGTTGCCTTTGATATCACCCTTTTTATGTTTTTGATCTTTGATCGCAGACTTTATTTTGGATGTCAGCCACACTCTTGGAACTTACAGTGGTACCTGTATTATTCTTTGATTATATCTGGTGACTGGACCAATACTAAGACTAGTACTAACATAAAAAAAAACCTAGAAAGATCAAAAGTAGCAGTGCTGTTTGTTCGGTCGATGCCGACTGATAAGATGGCGTCACGTCCTAATTATATTGCGAAAATATCGCAAAGAAGCATATATGTGGTTGTGTGTGTTGTTGCTTTAAGATAGACTGTGAATGAAAACACAAAACACGAAGTGGTACTTGGGAGGAGAAGAGGGAGAGAGGGAGGGAGAGAGAGAGAGAGAGAGAGACAGAGAGAGAGAGACAGAGAGAGAGAGAGAGAGAGAGAGAGAGAGAGAGAGAGAGAGAGAGCATGCTCGGCACACACATTTGAGCGAGTGGATAACAAGGGAGGTAAACAGTGCCGGAATAATAGTCTCAAGGGAAGCAATCTTCTCGTCCCTTGTGCATCGGCGGAACTTTTAGCTGATAGAAATTACCTTGCCTTGCTCTCTGCAGCTCTCGTCTTATGCTATCTTGTATATTATCATCATTGTCATTTTTGCTGTCTGCATTGTCGTGGACGTCATCATCATCATCATCATCATCATCATCATCATCATCATCATCATCATCATCATCATCATCATCATCATCATCATCATCTTCATCATTAACGTAATATTTTCTTCGTTGTCTTTTTCATCAATAGTAGCTATAACGTAGTGGTCATTATCATCATTCCTGTCTCCATCACCGGAAGAACTAGTATGTCATTTTTTTTTCTGTCTGTCTGTCCGTCCGTCCGGGTCCTGATTTGGCTCGGAAGAGTCCTAAAGCAATAACCATATAATGTAATGTCTGTCCGTCCGTCTGTCTGTCTGTCTTTCTCTCTCTCGCTTCACCTTCTTTCCTAAGTATGTCGCTATCACTCTTATATTCCTCACCACCATCTCTCCTCTTTCTCTCGCGCTTTTTTCACTCCATCACCACTACCACCACCACCTCCCACTATGACTAAATACCTAACTATGGTCGATCCTACACACGCTTGACTTAAGTCTTTCTGCCACTTCTTGTGATAAACTCTGGACTTCGTAATGTATTAAGAAAAGTCTCCCGTTTCATAAGCACAGTGTCCAGTGTGGTTAGTGCTATGTTCACGGAGTGGTCATTTTCATCAGCTGATGGATGGGCACTCTCTCCTCTGACAATAGCTGACCATTAGTGGCCGTGAACAAGCTCCGCTGTCCATACAAGATCTGGTCTGGGCATGGCAGATGAGGTCATTTGATGATTTATAATAGAACAGCTTAAACACGATCTTGGCTTATGTAGATTATAAGTATCCTGTTGGCATGTAAATATCGTGGAACGTATCGGACTGTCGACTGTTGTTGGCTATTATTATTATGATGTAATATCATTATTTCGTTCTCTGAAGAGGAGCGTGTCATAAAATGGAAAAAAAAGAAATGAATTCTATGCATTCCTATCCAATCCTATCCTATCCTGTCCTATCCCGTAACTCTGAGGTCGTTGGGGCACCACAGATGATCGTTTAACCAGCATACTCCATCGTTTTCTGTCCTCAGCGACGCTGAGGGTTTCGCTCAATGTCAAGCCAGTCCATTCTCGAATATGGTCCTTCCACCTCTTTTTCGGTCTCCCTCTTCTTCTACCTCCTTGCACTGTGCCTTGCAGGATGGTCTTTGCACAGCCTGATGATCTGGAGACGTGGCCATACCATCGGAGTTTCCGTTTCTTCACCACTGTGAGCATGTCATCGTGTTGTCCAATGGCTTGTGTGATGGTCTGTCGGACAATCAATCAATCAATCTTTAATTTAACGTCTCTTCACACATTTAGGTGATATTAGACATTGAAAATGTAACTATTAAAACACTTTAACTATTTCAAAATATAATTTCAAAACAGTATATAACAGTCTACCAACAGGAGATTTAGCAATAACTTTCACAACGTCTGTAACATTTGGATAACACATTTTGGTGATAGTAGACATTGAAAATGCAACTTTTAAAACAGGTCTGTCTAACTTCGTGCTGGGTATAGGAAATGCCCAGAAGTCTTCTGTAGCACCTCATCTCTACGCTTTGATGGAGATGGCGAAGCATGTCTATGCATTACTGGTTGTTATGCTGTGTCGCAAAGGTTTAGACATAGTGTCTTTTAAACACGCTTGATAGGCGTGCACTTTCCAGAATGTCTTTTGTATGGACCCTGACTGTCAGGTCCTAGACGGAGTAGTGTCAGCTACCCAAATACAGCCAGCAACCACTTGGTCCCTTCTTACTCCCCAGGCCTAAGGCAGCCAGTGGGCAGCTAGGGCAGGCTGGAGTTAGATCCTGCATTAACCAGCGCCTTGAGTCGCTCTTCACCTGCAAAAGCGCTATGTAAAAACGACTTGGTACTAAATAGTAATAATAATAATAATAATAATAATAATAATAATAATAATAATAATAATTATAATTATAATTATAATTATAACAATAATCATCATCATCATCATCATCATCATCATCATCATCATCATAACAATAATGTGCATGCCTATGAGTCATGTGTGACCAATATATAATTATATAATTTTGAAATTAATTATGGGCTATTGATCTAGAGAGAGAGTCTTTGTTATTTGTGTGTGATATCATGTACTTTCTTGGTGTGTAAAGTGTCCTCCGTTTATCTGTCCTCTTTTTCCTCCCCACTGCATGTTGCTTCTTCTTTCTATCGTTTTCTTTTGTTTGGTTTTATTGATTTTGACTGACAAGACGTATCATCACCTCATTGGCCAACCCGACGCATCTTTTTGGTTTTATGACTGGACTGTTTATTTATATCCTTTCATTTGTTTTTTGGTGCCTGTCTTTCTTACCCCTCTAATTGTGTTTCTTGGGATTCTTCTCTTTGTGATTGTCGTGTTTCTCCCCCTCTCTCTCTCCCTCTCTCCGGATCTATTGCTATCTCAAGTCAGTGGCAAAAGCGTGCCGAGTTTTGATATGAGTTCGAATATTATTGGTGAACTGTGTTTCGTTTGTAAATATTGTTTGCGTATTTTTTCTCATGAGATCGGGATTATGACGCAAGACTGAGTTTTGATAGTAACAGATATAAACGTTTGTTTCAGCTTTTTCTGGTTAGTTAGATTGCTGGGTCTGAGAGAAGGTTGCGTCGTTTTTAGTTCTATATGATATAAAAGTTGTACTCACCTGTTTTGAAAGATAGTTTAAATGTGATGTTCACGATTTGTAGTTTTGTGAAAAGCTTTTATTTTACCTGCCTTTGGTACCAGACGTTGTTGTCGCCTTTTGGATCTGTGTGGTTTCCAAACGTCTTACAGCGGTCATAAGGTACTTATAGTTATTTTGCGTTTTGCATATGTTTTGTTGATTTGTGCAAATGATTATGACTTTTATGATTTTCTCGGTTTAGTGACTGATTTTATGCCTTTTCTGCAAATTGATTTGATTCAGATATTCTTTAAGCTTTTGATTTTCTAATGCTTAATAGAATTCGTTTTGATTTAGAACTTGGTCTTTTGTCAGAAGAATTATTGAGGTGAACACCTTGTTCAAGATTTGTAAATAAGGACAAGTAAAGTTTATTTGTTTTTAGCTTGTGGTCAGTCATAATGCACTGATTATGCTGAAAGTCTTCGGTTTGACTAAAGCTAATTGTCTTCACAATTTGTCGGACTAAGTTTGACGTATAAGATAACTGTTTTGGTCTTCAATTAATTGATGGAGATATAGCAGGGAGTGATGCTGATAAAGCAGAGGTATTAAATAAGTTTTTCTCTAGTGTTTTTACTCAGGAGGATCTAAATAATTTACCATTTTTAGACCTTGCATCTAGATCTGACAATGTTACTTTAACTGAAGTTCTTATAACTCCGAAAGCAGTTCAGGAGAAGTTGAGCAAGTTAGATCCAAATAAGGCTTTTGGCCCAGATGGTATACCATCCAGAGTCTTAAAAGAAGCAAGTAAAGAGTTATCAGTACCACTTTGCCAACTTTTTAATAAGTCCTTAGAGGAGGGAGTTGTACCATTGGACTGGAGAAGAGCCAATGTCACCGCCTTATTTAAAAAAGGCAGTAGAAGTGATGCAGGAAACTATAGACCTGTCAGTTTAACTTGTATTTTATGTAAAGTGCTTGAATCATTTGTCAGAGATGCTATCGTTAACCATATGACTCTTTGCTCTCTGTACACGGAATGCCAGCATGGTTTTCGTAAAGGTAGGTCATGTGTGACGCAACTCTTGCAGGTAATGGAAGACTTTACGAAAATGTTTGACAGTGGGGAGAGTTTTGATGTGCTGTACTTGGACTTCCGCAAGGCATTTGACTCTGTACCTCATGCAAGACTTTTAGTTAAACTAAAATCTTACGGGATCACTGGGCACGTATTACAATGGATTAAGTGCTTTCTGGAAGGAAGAACCCAGCGTGTCAGAGTTGGAAATTATTTCTCAGGTAACGAGCCAGTTCTGAGTGGTATACCACAAGGTAGTATTTTGGGTCCCATTCTTTTTACAATTTTTATAAACGACTTACCTGACAAAGTATCTAGTAATTGTAGCATTTTTGCAGATGACACTAAACTATATAATGTGACATCTAAGTGCGATAAATTACAAAAAGATATAGATAGTCTTCTGAGTTGGTCAGATACCTGGCAATTGCATTTTAATGCATCAAAATGTAACGTACTCCATATGGGTAAGAAAAATCCTGGACATGACTATTTGATGACCACAGGTGACGACAGAGTGACGATTGACCATAATAGTGTGGAAAAAGATTTGGGGGTTACTTTTGATACAAACCTAAACTTTGATAAACACATAAACAATGCAATTTCCAAGGCTAATAAAATGCTCGGTATCATACGCCGATCTTTTACTTACTTGGATAGTGATACCTTAACCCGCCTGTATAAATCGCATGTAAGGCCACATCTTGAATATGCAAATGTGATATGGTTTCCGTATCTTAAGAAGCAGTCATCTGCTTTGGAGAGAGTACAAAGAAGAGCGACTCGGATGATTAAATCGCTGAGACAATTGCCGTACTCAGAGAGATTGAGAGTTTTGGATTTGCCCTCTCTGAAATTTAGAAGATTGAGAGGTGACCTGATCCAGACTTACAAGATTTTTAATGGGATTGACAACATTGATGTTAACACTTTGTTTCAGTTAAATACTAACTCTAGAACAAGAAACTCACAGAACAACATTCATATAAGACATTGCCGCACAAACAAAAGAAAATACTCATTCTCCTACAGAGTTGCGCCCATATGGAATAAATTGCCAGTTGATACTAAAAGAGCTAACAACCTGAACACTTTTAAAAATCTTCTGGAAAAGGTAAATTCCATACAGAAATCAAAATTTGAGTATGATGGCTAATTAGCATACTATCTTTAGTATTCCCCTAACAACCGCAAATGGAACCGGACAAGTAAAAATACCCAAAATAAAAGGGACATTCAAAAAGCCGCGAGGCTTACACAAGTCCCTCCAAACTAAACTAAACTAAACTAAACTAAACTTTAATGAAAATAACGTTTTTTGTCGAATTATCGGCCTTATTCGAAATGTTAACCCACTTGGGTATTTATAGCGTTTTTCCCTAAGGCTTTGCTGTTTTGTATCTGCAAGGGTAGTTAGCGACGTTTTGGGACTTCAGGTGTATTTCCTAGAATATGTTGTTAAATGTTTACGTATGTTAATTCATTTATAAATGTTTTACTGAGCTAGGTTATCGACGAGTATTTCCTAGTTTAGGCACCGTATCGAGGCTCGTTGGGTGAACGTAGCCGAATTGTTTGTATTATTGAATTGACTAATGTTAGATGAGCATAGTCAAATTGTCTTGCGCCAATTGTTTTGAGGCTTGAAAGAATAAACGTAACCTAATCGTCGTGTAAGTTAAAGGAACATAAAGCGTTCGTTCCTTCGTTTGTTCTGGCTTGGTTCCACGTAACCTTAGCTAAATTGTCTTCTTTAAAATCAGCTAAAGTATTCTCTTTAAATTAAATTATTGCTGTTGGTTTATTATCATCTAAATTATCCTCCGGTATGTGTATTCTTTCCGTCTCATTGCTTTGATTGTATCTTGTTGAATAAGGGTTTTTTGATACATTGTTTGGTACACTTGCTAATGTTTCTTGTGTTTATGTTTCTTTCTTTTCGCAGTATTTTACCACACATCGTCTAGCACAAGAAGTAGTTCATAGTCACGTATACAGAAATTAGTTGTCCCCACACTGATATGTACACACACATACGTATTATTATATGAGACGTTGACATATTTCGGGAAGTTTCTTTGACTACGAATAAATGAACTGTATGCTGCTTCTGTGTTTAGTGTGCGTCATTACTTAAACCTAAATTAATACGAGGCGTTTGACGAGCGAATGGAAATTCTCTTATCTAAATGGCGGCAATTACAAATAATAATAATCATAATCATCATAATCATCATAATCATAATAATAATAATAATAATAATAATAATAATAATAATAATAATAATAATAATAATAATAATAATAATTACAACAATAATAATAATAATAATAATAATAATAATAATAATAATAATAATAATAATAATAATTATAATAATAATAATAATAATAATAACGGATCGATGATTGAGATTGATCAGATATTAAAGTTCTCGAAGTCCATGTAGTCCAAGATTTCGGCAACAATTAAAATGTGTATAACTTTTGACCCTAACAACTGGACGAATCTGATTTGCATCTAATCATCCATTTTGGCAATATGGAATGTGGAACATAATTATGTACTCTCTCCCATAAATTCGGAAATGCTTCAGGAAGCAGCATACAAACTAATCGCCTAAGATGTCGACCGGCAAACAGAGATAATTTATAATTGGCGCTGACCTTTTGAACGAGACGATTCTGGTTTGCAGCTATCCATCGTGTGGCAACATAAAGGGGGACAGTGCACCCTGCCTCCATAATTATGTACTGTTTCAGCAAGCAGCATATAAACTAGTCGCCGAACATGCCAGGACATGGGAACCATTTATATTAGCCCTGACCTGGAGATGAGACGATATTGATTTCCAGTAATCCATCCATTTTGAATCAACAGAAAGGTGTAAAATGTACTCTTCAACCATACTTAGGTATTATTCCACCAAGCAGGATATAAACTAGTTCGATCTATCAAGATACCGGAACACACAAGGAGTATTTATATTATCTGAGTGTGAAAACTAGACGAATCGGATTTGCATCTTTCCATCCATTTTGTGGCAACTGGAATATGAACAGTTTACTCTGTCTGCAAACAATTCCAGACTGGCGCGTTGTTTCAGCCAGCAGAATATAGGCTTCATTTAGTCGCCGAAGCGCTAGCGCACAGTGATAATTTATCATGGCTCTAATGACCTTGTGAAGCAAGACCAGTGTGATTTCCATTCGGTCCGTTTGTTTTGCTCCCGTTGCAGATGGGAGGATTAATAGCACCAAGACAGTAACATCATTTATACCCCCTGGCCTGCTTAAACGTGGTTTAGGTGGGAGTTGGGGGTGTGTTTGGTTGGAGTGGGTTGGAGGTGTGTCCTTGTCTTTTAAAGGTTGCTTCTTTATTCTCCCCACCAAGGAGAAGGACAAGAGTGGATTTTAACATGAATAAAAGTTTATTATTATTATTATTATTATTATTATTATTATTATTATTATTATTATTATTATTATTATCGTTTCTAGTCTTATACTGACGGTCTTATACTCTCTCTCTCTCTCTCTCTCTCTCTCTCTCTCTCTCTCTCTCTCGCTCTTTTATGTTGAAATGCTATAGATGATTTTGTCAGTGTATGTTATTACTTATATCACCTATCGTGTTTAACGCATCACAGGGTGCGGAAATGGAAAGGGGGGTAGGGTAGTATGGAGGATACATCATGTATGGTGAGAAAAACGGATTCATAAACTGCTTGTTGTACAAATGGATTATTGTACATTTTTGACTCATCAAAAGCAGGCTGAGGTGGAGGTCTAGTGTACTGTTGATAATCACTATTAGGACAATTCTTTATATTGCAGGATGGAGTAGTTTCACTTGTAGTGTTTTTAGCGCTCAATGCAACTTGGGAGCCATTGCTTTGTTGTTTTTTTATTAGCCAAACTGTACATTCGTTGGCTGTATCAAAACAACTGGTCCTGATTTGGCTCGGAAGAGTCCGCTGGAGCAATAATTATGTAATGTATCAAAACAAGCGGGTAAGAGTCAAAGCGAAGCTGAGACCTGTAGCCTAAGAATTGACGCTCCCATATGAATGCAACTGACTGGACTGAGGTCATAAATGACCCAAAAGCATTGCATTAACCAAAACTGACCAAGGTATTGCATTAGTGTCAATTGAATTATGGTTGTAGTACGTCTGAAAGACGTTTTGTGCACACGACACACAGAGAGGAATGATGAAGTGATTTCGTATGTGCGGCCGAAACTCTTTTGGTCCAAGAGGACACCAGTTTAGAGGAGGGATAAAAGAGGAGTAACTTAGCGTGACAGGTACCCTAGCGACGAGGGTAGGAGAATGAGAGAAAGGGGTTCTGATAAGAGGTGAAAGGGAGAAGAGGAGAAAAAAGAAGAGGAGGAGGAAGAAGAAGAAGAAGAAGAAGTAGACGCGATTTTTTATTTTGGAAAAGAATCTGTTTGAAATAAATTGCATAGGTTAAGGGGGTTGGAGAGGAAGAGGAAGAAGAAGAAGAAGACATTATTTCTTACGTGGGACCGAATCTCTTAGTCCAAGAGGTTCCTAATTATTGCAAGAGCTGGGAGATTAAAACGTAACGCGACAGACATATCTAATAGCATCTATGTACGACTACTATTTAAAATGGCATGAGAACTTATTGCAGAAAGGAATTGTGGGCGGAAGAAGTGAGGGGAGAAGTAGAAGGAGAAGAAAAAGAAGAGAAGTATTTACGATGGCATGAGAACTTACTGTAGAAAGCGATTTGGGGGTCGAGGGAGTGGGGTAGATGGCCAAGGGGAAAAAGAGGAGGCGGAAGAAGAAGAAGAAGAAGAAGGAAGAAGAAGAAGTAGAAGACGAAGAAGAAGAAGAAGAAGAAGAAGAAGAAGAAGAAGAAGAAGAAGAAGAAGAAGAAGAAGAAGAAGAAGTAGAAGACGAAGAAGAAGAAGAAGAAGGAAGAAGAAGAAGTAGAAGACGAAGAAGAAGAAGAAGAAGAAGAAGAGGATTGATGATTGATGATGATTTGATGTTGAAGAAGATGCAGAAGAAGAAGCGATTCCTTATTTGGGAAAGAGTTTCAGTCCAAAGGTACAGAAGTTCAAAACGGGGACAGTGTAATTTGACATGACAGAGCTGTTTAATGTGGAAACTTTTGGTAGGAGATATCCAGCTAAGGAAAGAAGGAGAGAGAGGATATTGAGAGAATGATGAGTCAAGAGGAGAAGGGAAGATACAAAAGAAGAAACGATAGAACAAGCAGGAAGAGGAGAAGTAGAAACATAATTATGAAGAAAGAAAAAAAACGAATTAGAAGAGAGACGGAGCAGGAGGAGGAGGAGACGACGTCGAAGAAGAAGAAGAAGAAGAAGAAGAAGAAGAAGAAGAAGAAGAAGAAGAAGAAGAAGAAGAAGAAGAAGAAGATGATGATGATGATGATGATGATGATGATGATGATGATGATGATGATGATGATGATGATGATGATTTATTGATTGATTGATTAATTCATTGATTGATTGTAGATATAGACAAGCTCTGTCCACCCAAAAAAAGAAAAACCAGAGAGAAAGAAAGGAGAAGAAGAAGGAGGAGGAAAGGGGTTTTTGATAAGAGGTGAAAGGGAGTAGAGGACAAAAAAGAAGAGGAAGAGGGAGAAGAAGAAGAAGACATCATTTCTTACGTGGGACCGAATCTCTTAGTCCAAGAGGTTCATAATTATTGCACGAGCTGGGAGATTAAAACGTAACGCGACAGACACATCTAATAGCCTCAATGTACGACTACTATTTAAAATGGTATGAGAACTTATTGCAGAAAGGAATTGTGGGCGAAAGAAGTGAGGGGAGAAGTACAAAGAGAAGAAAAAGAAGAGAAGTATTTACGATGGCATGAGAACTTACTGTAGAAAGCGATTTGGGGGTCGAGGGGGTGGGGTTGATGGCCAAGGGGAAAAAGAGGAGGCGGAAGAAGAAGAAGAAGAAGAAGGAAGAAGAAGAAGAAGAGGATTGATGGTTGATGATGATTTGATGTTGAAGAAGATGCAGAAGAAGAAGCGATTCCTTATTTGGGAAAGAGTTTCAGTCCAAAGGTACAGAAGTTCAAAACGGGGACAGTGTAATTTGACATGACAGAGCTGTTTAATGTGGAAACTGTTGGTAGGAGATATCCAGCTAAGGAAAGAAGGAGAGAGAGGATATTGAGAGAATGATGAGGCAAGAAGAGAAGGGAAGATAAAAAAAAGAAGAAACATTAGAACAAGCAGGAAGAGGAGAAGTAGAAACATAATTATGAAGAAAGAAAAAACAAGGAATTAGAAGAGAGACGGAGCAGAAGGAGAATGAGACGACGACGGAGAAGAGAAGGAGAAGAAGAAGAAGAAGAAGAAGAAGAAGAAGAAGAAGAAGAAGATGATGATGATGATGATGATGATGATGATGATGATGATGATGATGATGATGATGATGATGATGATGATGATGATTTATTGATTGATTGATTAATTCATTGATTGGTTGATTGTAGATATAGACAAGCTCTGTCTACCCAGAAAAAGAAAAACCAGAGAGAAAGAAAGGAGAAGAAGAAGGCGGAGGAAAGGAGGGGTAGGAGCAGCAGTGCAAGGAAGAGAGAAGAATAACAAATAGCATAAGTAGAATATGATGATAGTGGCGATGTTAATATTCAGGCTAAGTACAATGAAAAGGGGGGGATGATGAAGAAAGAGGAGGAGAACGAGCCCGGGTTTTGTTTGTCACTCAAAAAAAAAGTAATAAATATTCACTTTCCTAATATCCTGCACTTTCAACTGATTTATACTTACGAAAAAGCGCTGTATAAATACACATTATTATTATTATTATTATTATTATTATTATTATTATTATTATTATTATTATTATTATTATTATTATTATTAAACTTTCGTAGTTAACCCTCAAACTTATTTCTACGCTAGTATTGCCTGGTTTCCGTACTAATGCGTTAAAACACATACACCCAGACGGAAAACTCCTATATAACGCTAACAAGCCACATTTTATGGCTTACCTCCCTTGCCAATGGGTTGAACGCTGTAGCGGACGCTACTGAGGGAACAATCTCCGATAACATTTGTGCCGCCCAAACCTGCTCACTGTTTGGAGATAAAAACACGTTGGACATCATTAGACGTGTAAATATAAGTATGTATAAAATCCACTTCCACACACACATACACACAACAAAGACATCAACGGTAATAATGCATAATGAAGCAACGATATAAACATTTATAAGTAAAAAGCACTACACAGTGATACAAAGTAGTATTCAAAACCTTATAGAACATTATTTTTTTAATATTTAAATGTTAAAAAAATATGTATGTAGAGTAAGAAATACTGGATGTGGAGTTTATTATGTACACGCTGACTGGTCGACCTGCGACATAAATTTAAAAAAAAAACATTAAAAAGCCTGTGAAGTTAAAACACAAACAGGCGCCGCACGGTCACTAGCACACACACACACACATACACACACACACACACACACACACACACACACAAACACACACGCTCACACCCCTCTTCATATATAATCATTTAGTGTGTTGGTTTCGGCTTGTAATGTTCAACTTGTATGTTCCATTAGCCATTGTACCAAAGCACATGCATAGTATTCATAATGTATACTCGGCAATATATTAAACTTGAACTTAAGTGTTTTTTGTTGTTGCAGTTTTTTAATTGCTGAATTTCGTTCTAATTATATTCCTGCCATTCCCTTGGATCTCTTGATTTATTTTTAATTTTTATTTCATTTCCAAAGAAATGTTTTTGTTGTAAGTTTGGTAGTGTGTGAGTGGGAACATTCAATCAAACACAATAAGTATTGTATTTCAACACAACAAACCACGCCCAGACAAACATATGAAGAGAGACAGAGAGGGAAGGGGGGAGAAAAAAGGACAAATAAGAAGAAAAAAAAAAGTATTTTACAAAACATAAAACCAAACTAAAGTCTGCTTTAAGCGCTAACACACACACATACATTCACCATAATAAATATTTAAAGAATATAAAAATCATTGTTAAAATGATGGTAGAGAATGCGATGAGAAAGACAGGAAAAGGTGAAAGAATAGGAGAGAATGTTGGAGAGTGAGGTTCTTAATATCACGTTCTATATAAATGTACACAAGAAAGTCCAACCAACTATGGATGAATGTGGCAAATTCAATTTTAATATAAATATCAACAAAAGCAAAAGTACTTAATAATTATGCATTATATAACATAACATTTCATTTAATTGGTCTCAAACTAAGCTTACAATATATGAGTAAACATAGAATTTACATTTTTCAAGATACCATTGTACGAGTTTGTGCTTTGATTTGGATCACAAACGCCATCGTTTTGTGTTTTAGAGAAAGCTGCCTAAAATAGCAACGCCTCAAATTTTATTTCTTTAAAAAAACACAAATCCGGCCATTTTGTTTTAACAAATTACTGCGAACATGAATTTTTAAAACTGCCATAACTCTCCTTTGACAGCTTTAAAAATTCCTTTTTGCTTTTGTTGATAATTATATTAAGATTGACCTTGCCAACAGTAATAATAGTTATAGACTACAATACTAGGTTGTCCCAACTGTCCTGAAAAGAATACTTACCGTCTATAGGCCTACTAACAAGAGTACGGATTAGAACCTTGAGTGTCACAGTATATTTGCGTGTATTTGATCCTGAGAAATACGTTTCTGTGCAAGGTCTGTCGAAGCATAGGCATACTAAAACTGTGCCAAATTCACACGGTAGAGGTTATACATAATCAGCAGTAGTACTAAGTCATGTCGCCCCGGTTATACTGAAAAGAGTGCGGTTTAGACCCTGGATATGTCGCAGATTAGTAGTTTGAGAAATTAGGTTTGAATGCAGTACGAAATGAAGCATGGACATCATTCTGCAAAATACAACACGATCTTAGCATTGGGTGACACTCCTCGGTCGTACTATTGCGCTCTGTTGCCCCGACTGTACTGAAAGAGTACGGACTAGACGATACATGTGTCGCAGATTAGTGATGGTGTATTCGACTGTAACAGTTAGGTTTGTGTGCAATATTACATGAAGCATAGATGTCATTCTGCTGTCTTGGAAGCATTGGGTGACAATTCCAAGCAGTCAAGCCTACTGCGCTTTGTTGCCCCGCCTGTACTGACAAGAGTACGGAGTGGCTCTCCGAGATGTGTCATAAATGTTGTTCGTGGACCGCCATCTAACAGGCAATCTTGGTCCCTTTAGGGGGTCGCGCTGTCAATTTGGGTGCTCTGTGTACAGGGTAAGTCAACCAGTGACCGACATTTTCCTTTCCCACAATGCTCCAGTCTACACTTTCCGGTTCTGGTATCAGCCAGCGGGGTGTACGCATTGTGCAGCCATGTGAGCGTCTCCTCCTCTGCTCTTGTGGCAATAGAGTGTACGGCTACGGATGATGCTGAGATTTGATTACAGCCTACACGAATTTGCTGCGTCATTATTCGAAAGTTCTGGGCGTTATTGGAAGGGATTAATCCGCTTATTTTGCAAAGAAAGTTTTCATAACTGGGTAGAGAGCATGCACTGTCAGAGAAAGTTTGTTGAAGACTTTGTATGAAGTTGAGAAGATATTTGAGCAGTGCTGGCTTCAAGAAGTCCCTCTAGACATTTTTCTTCAAACCCTCAAATTAAACGAATGTACCTTCAGTGGTCTTACCTGTATACTTATAGTATAAGTTTGTTTATTTGAATCCTTTACTCATCTGATTGCCACTGTAGTTTATTTCTCAAGCGCCATGAGCATGAACTTTACACGTAGATACCTGCACTATACAAGACTACGTTATCGTCATCACCACCACCATCATCATCATCATCATCATCATCATCATCATCATCATCATCATCATCATCATCAAGCAGTGCCCTGTTGAATGACGGATATTTTCAGAGTGTGAAAAGCTATTTCTTGTTGAAATGGGATGTAGTTAATTTCCCCTGGAGTATTATTGTTATTACAGACCCAGCTCCTATGTAGCATTTGGAAAAATACGTTGCTTAGTACATTGTTAATGGACCTCAGCAATGTTATTGCACTTAAAACACAGGGAGTTATCTCCCTTAAAGTGGTGGAAATGGAATTAATGGCAGCCATTTGAAATATAATTCGTGTTAGATGCCACCCTCCTTGGGAGTTGTCAGTGCGTAAGGAATAATGAATGCCGTTGTTTTGTGATTGTGTTTCCTCACTAGGGGGCCTACTCCACGATTTCATTACTTTCCAGTAATAGAACCTAACCCTCCTAAAATGAAACAACAGCTACAAGTTTATGTTATAATATTATTCGAGTTGAGCTGTTAAAAAAGCCAGGTCGTTGATGTTATTTGATTACCACAGTTATTACAGTAATCCTGTGTTTGTTTTTGTTGTTGTTGTTTTTTTATCACCCCCCCCCCCCCCTTTTTTTTACGACAATTTAATTTAATCCCGTTTTATTTTGAAGACAAGATTCCCTAACTTGCATTTGTATATCTATAGCTGGGAAATTCTGCGCCCGTAATCAGTGATGGTATAATACTCATTTGTTAAAACAATCTTTTTTCGTCTCTTTTAATCCGCTGTGCTGTGTTTGGCGAGTCTTTGCTGTTTATATATGCGCTATTGGTGTAACCTACTCATGTGTTATTATCATCATGTTTTGTGCATTACAGTTAATCAGATGTTTGATTACAGCGTTAATTAAGGTACATTCTGTGCTGTGCATGAAGACTACAGCCATTTTTAATCTTAACCCTATTGTTTGTAATGACGATTAAATCCAATAGCTGCATTCCTGATTTTAGATCCCGATGATGTACTTCGGCGCTTTGATTGCAAAATGATTATTTGTTAAATCGTAAGCTTGTTGTTCGCGTAGAAGAGCAATTCCGGTGGTTGCATTGATTGTATCTGTTTCTGTATTTTGAGAGCGAAATTGACATATTGAATCTAACCCCGTTGTTTGTATTGAAAATACATTCCGGTGGCTGCGTGGTTTACAACCCCAGGTGTATTTATGTGCTTTGATTGCGTAACAACCGTGGTGGTGTTTTTTTTTTTTAAACTGACCCTGTTATTTGTTTGTAATGTAGATTAAATCAGTAGCTACATTTTCATATCTCGAGGGTGTATTTCTGTGCAGCGAATGCATAACATCCATTTTTAATCTAATCCTGTGGTTTGCATTGAGGATTACATTCCGGTGGCTCCATTTTTAGATCCCTAGTGCATAGTTCCGTGCCTTGATCGCAAAATGGTCGTTTGTTCTTATTACTCCAACAATTGTTCATTGTCTACTCTTATGATCTGGCATTTTTGTCTGACATTTCATTCTTTCATGCTTAGCTGTTAAATAGAGGTTCAGGATGTCAACAGCAAAAGTGAAAGAGTGTATTTAGGGGTGAAGGGTGGAGGGACAAGATAGAGACAGACAGACAGACAATAAAGACAGAGAATAATCTGCGAGAAATACCTACAGCACCAACAACATCTATATCATGTGTTCGTAGACTTCAAAAAGGCGTTTGACCGAGTCTGGCATGCAGCTCTGTGGGCAACCATGAGAGTGTACAACATCAGCACTAAAATTATTGAAGTCATCAAAAGCCTGTATGACAAGACTACCAGTGCAGTCCTCCACAACAGCGCCATCGGAATCTGGTTCAGAACAACAATCGGTGTGCGTCAGAGATGCCTACTCTCTCCAACACTCTTCAACATCTTCCTAGAGCGCATCATGTCAGATGCCCTTGCAGATCACGAAGTCACAGTCAGCATAGGGGGAAGAGCAATTTCCAACCTTCGTTTTGCGGATTGACATTGATAGATTGGCTGGAGAGGAACAAGAACTTGAACAGCTGGTACAGAGGCTTGACGCCACCTTCAGAGCCTATGGAATGGAAATAAGTGCAGACAAGACCAAATTGATGACCAACAACACCAATGGCATCAACACGGACATCAAAGTCCAAGGCCTATCCCTCAACACAGTGCATAGCTTCAAATATACTTAATAGCCATTGTATCAGACCATGGGTCCCGACAGGAAGCCCTCTCCAGGATCGCACAAACAACTGCTGCCCTGGCGAGGTTGAAGTCAATTTGGAAAGTCAGGACCATCAGTCTACATTCCAAGGTCATCTCCATCTTCCTATATGCTTGCGAAACATGGGCCCTCACAGCAGATCTACAACGAAGAATACAAAGCATGGAGATGAGGTGCTACAGAAGAATTCTGGGCATTTCCTATACCCAGCACATCACCAACGACGAAGTCCGACAGACCATCACACAAGCCATTGCACAACACGATGACCTGCTCACAGTGGTGAAGAAACGGAAACTCCGATGGTATGGCCACGTCACCAGATCATCAGGTCTTGCAAAGTCCATCTGCAAGGCACAGTGCAAGGAGGTAGAAGAAGAGGGAGACCGAAAAAGAGGTGGGAAGACAACATTCGAGAATGGACTGGTTTGACACTGAGCGAAACAATCAGGGTTGCTGAGGACAGGGAAAGATGGAATACGCTGGTTAAACGATCATCTGTTTTGCCCCTACGACCTCCGAGTTACGGGATAGGATAGGATAGGACGGTAGAAAATAAATTTATCGACAGTACAGAAACCTTTGACAATTCAGAGAAACAAATATGATAATTTCTTCTGGTAAATAACATCACTCATTTTCGTAACGTCATTTTGTCCCGAACTGCCCTCATCTCTCTCTCCCTCGCTTTCCCTCTCTCTCTCCCTCTCCCTCTCCCTCTCTCTCTCCCTCTCTCTCTTCATCACTCTCCCTCTCCTTGTCTCCATCTCTCTCTCCCTTTCTCTCTCCCTCTCTCTCTATCTCTCCCTCTCTTTCGCCCCTCTCTCTCTCTCCCTCTCTTTCCCTCTCTCTCCCCCTCTCTTTCCCTCTCTCTCTCTCTCTCTCTCTCTCTCTCTCTCTCTCTCTCTCTTCAGCTTTACTACCTTTAACCCTCCTAACACAACCCTCTCCTGGCCGGACAGTATTGCCTCCCATGTCTTCTCAGGGTTAGACGGGATGGTCTCCCTTTGTCGTCTGCTGGGTGGCAGCGATTGCTTCCCTTGCCTCGTCGAACGTCGTCGGGCTTTTTGTGCTGGCTTTGAATGCTTTCACTTATTCCTATAACGCGTCTCAGACTCGCCCTTAGAGCAACGGCTGAAGACTGCCTATGGATTTCATTGCCAGGACCTCCGCACGCGTCTATTTTTCTTATTTGCCATCTGACTGCTTTGCAATGGTAGCCCAGATTGGCGTAGAATGGTCTTAGAATTGGTGATGGTAGTGGATTGGGTCGTCCTGGACCCACCTCTCAAGTCGATTAGCTCCGTGAGAGAAGAAAGTTGAAGAAAACTTCCTCTATTGACGTCTGAAAATCAGAATGGAATTGGTCGCCTCTGTGCTTTTGCAGGGAATCTGGGGGCATCAAACTGAATTGAAGGTTCTTGTTGTTTTAACTACTTTTAAGTTTAGTTTTTTTTTAAATTTTCATGTATGCTACTAGTTGTTCTTGGTGTGAGTTTTCTTAAAGATAGGTCTAGGTTTGTGGTGTTAGGGATATTCTGTTTTAGTTAGTACGCTACTGATTGCTGTCTCCATGGGAGTTTTGGAGGGGTGATTCTGCTTGTTGCAGTGTTTTAAGATTCCCTGCTTTAAAAGTTCATGGCTGTGATTGATCATTCTGCAGATTTTTCTTATGATAGATCTAGGTTTGTTGTTTTGGGGGGACATACTGGTTTTAGTTATGGTGCTAGTGGTTGCTGACTTTCCGATTGTATGGATGGTGTTTTTGCTTGGTAGTGTTAAAAAGGTACTTTGCTTTAATTGGCATGGTACTTGGTGCCTGATTGTGCTGATGTGGGATCAGTCTTGGTTTGATAATCAGGGTCGTATTAATCGCGCGCTACTGATTAGCTGTCTCCAGCCTTCTCAGACACTTTTGTTGGGAACTACTAGACTACATCCAGTCAACCAGTTATAATCACGCACACGCTGCTCAGAATCTGTCGACAGGTGATGTGATCGCTGACCGTGCATCCAACAGCGGAGACACACTTAACTTCCTTATGCAGTTAACACGCTGTGATCACACACTTGTGTGTCCATGTGTCTCTACAATCAAAGACCGTAATATAGCATTCTGCTATGTAAGCTTCTGGGGCAGGTTGAGTTACATCCTGTATCGGCCAGCGCCTTGAGCAGCTCTTGAGCTGGTGAAGTGCTATATAAGAACAAGTATGATAAATTAGTAACTCATTAGATAATTATAATTAAACGAAAAACCTAATGCCTGATTTTGGAGGAGCAGTTCGTCTGTATATTATATATGCCCTTTGCTACGATGGTGAACGCATTTGTTTAATATGTCTTTTCCATCCAAATGATAAGACGAAAAAGAAACAAATCATTTTCACCTTCAAACGTTTATAAAGGCACTGGTCCCACCGGAGGAATCCACATCGTCGATGTTTCTATTACCTGCGCCGTTGCTATTAAGAACAACCTTTCATCCACAGTATAATTGAAGTTATTTTGTGTATAGGAGTTACACTGCTGGGCTTTAATTTGACCGGGAGAAGGGGATAGGTAGGGGGGGGGGGGCTGTTTGACATATGAAGCACACACGCGCATCTACTATTATTCACATCATCTTTGTCTCTTTACACACACGCACGCACGCACACGCACGCACACACCCACCCATTTTTCCCAATTTGAACACCGCAGTCATCTTGACAAGCTTGATCATGTGTCTAGACTGTATTCCTAGCGGCAATTCAGGTTTATTTCCGTTTGTGATATATTGTGTTCTCTCACGGCCTTGGTTTGTATAATGTGTTGTAACATTGCTGTCTTTGTTGGAAAATTGAAATGAAGTTCTTTTGAGTTTTTTTTTCTTTTTTATGTGTCCCTACATCTGTCTTTGTTGTTCTTTGTCCTCGTTTTTTTTCTTGTTGTTTTACTTGTTCGGTTTTTTCTCTTCTTCTTGTTCTTGATGTTTTCGTTCTTTTTGTTCATCATCATCATCATCATCATCATCATCATCATCATCATCATCATCATCTTCTTCTTCTTCTTCTTCTTCTTCTTCTTCTTCTTCTTCTTCTTCTTCTTCTGAATCAGTATCGTGAATCATCATCATCATCTTCATCTTCCCTTCTCACTTCATGTTTTAGTTTGCTATCTCTGTCGATTTTACCATTGTAATGTCCCGGTTATACAAACAACGACAGAGACAGAGGTAGACAGACAGAGGTAGACAAACAGACATGTAGACAGACAGAGGTAGACAGACAGACATGTAGACAGACAGGTAGACATAGATGAAGACAGAAATATATATATAGAGAGAACCAAAGAGAGAGAACTCTTTCCAAATCCCAGCTCATCCTCCAACCCACACGCAGCCCCCCTTTCCCCCCCCCCCCCCACCCCCATCTCCCCTGTCACTGCCACACACTATTACCTTGTTCAACATTTCTCATTGCAAAATTCCAGTGATAAATTGCATAAGCGTAATTTGAATTTTCTTAGAAAAGATTAATTAAAGTAAAGACTTCTATCGAGCATAACACTATCTTTGATTTCAACGACGAAAAACAAAACAGCACACAAAACCCACGTTTTTCCCCAACCCCACTCCCTCCCACTTATTCCCTCCACCCTCCCCCCACCCCCTCACGGCCCTAAAGGTTGAAGAATGAAAATAATTAAAGAGAGATTTCATCGCTTTTGTTGGGTACCAAACTGCAGTGTGCAACATGATGGCATGCCATTCAAATGTATTTCCAGACACTACCACAAAGAGTGGAAGCATTCCTTTGTTGGCCGCGTTATCCCTCGTCTTTATCCTAACGAAGCAAAAGAGCAACGCGGAATGACAGGCCACTGACTATCTGAACTTTCTGCAAGAAAACAAATATCGAAATCGGTTCTTCAGACGATTATTTTAAAAAAAAGAAAAAAAAGTGAAGCACAATGACCTTGACCTTTCGATAAATACGAATACGAATGATCCGAAAAATGCGTAGCCGTCAAATTATCCACAGGAAGTAAAAATTATGATTTTCGTTGGATTCAGTTAGTTTTTAGATAAGTCAAAACAGGAGCTTTCAACAAAATAAAAGTGACGGACCGACCGACTGAAAAACAAGTGGGTTGCCTCTGCCTCTCTCTTGCTCTCTGTCTGTCTGTCTGTCTTTCTCTCTATCTCTTGTTTTCCTTCTTCTTGATCTTCCCCTTGTTCTTGTTCTTCTTCTCGTTGTTCTCCTTCTCGTTGTTCTCCTTCTCGTTGTTCTTGTTCTCCTTGTTCTTCTCGTTCTTGTTCTTCTTCATCTTCTTCTTCTTCTTCTAAACCGTGATAGCATTCCTGACACAGTGATTCACTCTCGATTATTTAATGGATTACGTGTGTTTAAATTACAGTACGCAGCACCAGTGTGTGTCGCTTATGTATATGGAATGCTCGCCTTAGCGCTCATTTCCTCTAAAATATATCAGTTGAACGCGAGCTTTATACAATTATGTGCTATTTCTTAAAATGGCTTATATGCGTTTATTGTTAAACCGAACTCTTGTGTAATTTGTTATTTTTGGGGGAAAAAAAGGGGGGGGGATACATTTCTGTTATTTGTGTTACTTACTTTAATTGCAAAACAGAGCTCTGTTCTGTGTTTCATTTTATTTTCTTAAATTTCTTGTATTGTTATAATTTTTATTTGTGTTTTTATGTCGGAAATGTTAGATAAGTGAGCAAAGGTGCGACGATGTTAGATTTATTTCGGAGTTCTCTCGTCTTGATCATTTCTTTACGATATCGTAATGTAACTAACTGGAAGTTTATCCTCGGGAAGACTCATCGTTCACACATTAATGTTTATGGGAAGTCACCGGACACACATTTACGATTCTTTATCTGATCTATGTTGTTGTTTCATCATTTTTTAAAGCATCTCTTGAGTGTCTCTTTGTTTTTCTGTATGTCTGTCTGTCTCTCTTTTTCTATTTGACTATCTGTCTGTCGCTCTCCCCCCCCCCTACACCCTCCTCTGTCTCTTTTTGTTTTTTCTTTCTCTCTCCCTCTCTTTGTGTCTCTGTCTCTCTCTTTCTCTGTCTCTCTCTTTCTTTCTCTCTGTCTCTCTGTGTGTGTCTGTTTATGAGTTGTTGGGTTTTTTAATCTCCCAGTTTGT
>JBAHVR010000130.1:90000-115000 GCA_036898135.1 Oncomelania hupensis
TGTCATGGGTTGCCACCCAGTCTCCAGTAGACTTATTACCAACCGTCTGAGAGCAGCCTCTTTCAACATCACCATCATCCAGGCCTATGCCCCAACATCAGACTATGACAACATCGAAGTGGAGGATTTCTATGAACATCTATAGGCTGTCCTTGACCAAGTGCCGAAGAAGAACATAGTAATAGTGCAAGGCGACTGGAATGCCAAGGTTGGCCAAGATGCGTATTACAACTGGGGAGACGCATGTGGACCCTACTACAACAACGAGACAAATGAGGTCGCAGACTCTTGGAGCTTGCCAGATGCAACAATCTGATACTAGCAAACACGCTTGGTCTCCAAAAAAAATCCAGACCATGGCACAGTCCCGGCGGGAGCATCATAACCAGTTCGACTACATCACGCTTCAGATAAAGAATCAACGTTGGTAGGACACGCACTTTTCCAGGAGCAGACAGCGGAAGCGACCACGTTCTCGTGATGATATCCTTCCGGCTCCACTTGAAGAGAATAAACACATCAAAGTGCACTAGACTGAAGTTCGACCTGGACAAACTGCAAGACCCGGAGGTGGCAGAAATATTTCAAGCCACAATTGGAGGGAAGTTTGCACCACTGCTCATTTTGGGAGCTGGTGAACTTTTGGATCTGTGTGATAAACGAAGAGAGATGAAAAAGAAAAAGAACACCTCACAGGGAGCTTATGCCTACCAAAAAATCAACAGTGACATCCAAAAAGGCACGCGCACAGCAAAGGAGAACTGGATAGAAGATCAATGCCAGGAAATAAAGAAGTCTAAACAAGAACAACAGCAGGAAGACTGTGAAGCGGCTGACAAGTGTTAAACAGACCAACGTCTCCACGATCCAAAGGAAGTCTGGCATATGCCTTACAGAAGAACAAGAAGTCTTGGAGAGATGGACAGAGTACTGCTCTGACCTTTACAACCACACACCAAACGGAAACCCATCAGTTCTAGCATGTCCACAGAACAGAGGAGAAGAAATTCTCCCAATTTTCCGAGAAGTTTAGACAGCAGTGCAATCACTGAAGAAAGGGAAGTCACCGGGAGTGGACAACATACCCCCGGAATTGCTTCAAACAGGAGGAGAGTCGATGATTGGCGTCCTCACCATTATTTGTAACAAAATCTCGCAGAGTGGGGAGTGCCTACACCACGGACCCAGTAGCTTGTCATCACTCTTCCCCCAAAAAGTAGCCTTCATGAGTGTGAAAATTACCGCTCCATCAGCCTCATCAGCCATCTTAGCAAGGTCCTCCTAAAAATAATACTCAACATTTTGAGACCCCATGCGGAACAAATCATAGCTGAAGAACAAGCAGGATTCAGGGCAGAGCGAAGAACCACTGAACAGATTTTCAACCTCAGAATAATCTGCGATAAATACCTACAGCAACAACAGCATTTATATCATGTATTTGTAGACTTCAAGAAAGCATTTAACAGAGTCTGGCATGCAAGCTCTGTGGGCAACCATGAGAGTGTACAACATCAGCCCTAACATTATTGAAGTCGTCAAATGCCTGTATGACAAGGCTACCAGTGCAGTCCTCCACAACAGCGCCATCGGAAACTGGTTCAGAACAAAAAATCGGTGTTCGTCAAGGATGACTACTCTCTGCAAAACTCGTTAACATCTTCCTAGAGCGCATCATGTCATATGCCATTGCAGATCATAGGGTGTAGAGCAATCTGCCACATCCGTTTTGCGGATGACATTGATGGATTGGCTGGAGAGGAACAAGAACTTGAACACCTGGTACAGAGGCTTGACACCACCTCCAGAGCCTATGGAATGGAAATAAGTGCAGAGAAGACCAAAATGATGACCAACAACACCAATCGCACCAACATGGACATCAAAGTCCAAGGCCAATCCCCCAACACAGTGCATAGCTTCAAATATTTAGGAGCCATTGTATTAGACAAAGGGTCCCGAAAGGAAGTCCTCTACAGGATCGCACAAACAACTGCAGCCCTGTCAAGGTTAAAGCTCATTTGGAAAGACAAGACCGTCAGTCTACATTCCAAGGTAAGACTGCTGCGCTCCCTTGCCATCTCCGTCTTTCTATACACTTGCCAAACACATTGAAACACGGACCCTCACAGTAGATCTACAACGAAGATATAAAGCATGGAGATAAGGTGCTACAGAAAACTTCTGGACATTTGCTATATCCCAGCACCTCATCAAAGATGAAGTCCGACAGACCATCACACACGCTATTGGACAACACGATGACATACTCACAGTGGTGAAAAAACGGAAACTTCGATGGTATGGCCAGGTCACCAGATCATCATGCCTTGCAAAGACTATCCTGCAAGGCACAGTGCAAAGAGGTAGAAGAAGATGGAGACCGAAAAAGAGGTGGGAGGACAACATTCGAGAATGGACTGGCTTAACACTGAGCGAAGCCATGAAGTTTGCTGAGAACAGGGAAAGATGGAGTACGCTGGTTAAACGATCCTCTGTGGTGCTCAAACGACCTTCGCGTTATGGGATAGGAAAGGACAGGACAGGATAGACGAAGAGAGAATGTGTTTTAAACGGTTGCATGCCCTTCTTTCCCCCATGTTCTCTCCCCCTCCCCCTTACTTTCAGCCCCAAACTCGCCCTCTTCCGTGCACATTTTCTGATCCATTTTAAACGACCCAATTGGTCCATCCCCACGCGTTCTGTCGCAGGCGGAACGACCCAATCGGAATATTCGAATTGTATGGATTTTGTGTTTGTGAAATCCTTTTAAAAAAAAGCGTCATAAGATCCTTTATTGTGTTTTTAATGCAAAAGGTTTTATTTTCTTCATCCCAGACTAAATGTTAAATGGCATCGATTTCATTCCTCGTTAAAAAAAAGTGGTGGAGCGGTGTGAATGGTGAAAGTGTTACTAAAATACAGTGAGAGAGAAAGCAAATGGTAGGTATTTATTTCATCGCGCTTATATAGCTCTTTTCCAGCTCAAGAGCTGCTCAAGGCGCTGGCCGATACAGGATCTCACTGAAGGCGCCCACTTGTATGCTTTAGGCAGAGTCTGATGCCCAGAATACTGAACACAAACCCGTGCAAGCAGGAATGGGGATGAAGGACCTAGTGCTTGATGGGTGTATTTATGTAGCTGGCACTCACGCATCTAGGACATGGGCGTCAGGATCTTTAAAGTCCATTCGACAGAAGGCGTGCGTTCACAGACTGGATGTCGGTTTATCCGAGGATAAATGGTACGTTGATAATGGTACGTTGATAATGGTACGTTGATAGTGGTACGTTGATAATGGTACGTTGATAGTGGTACGTTGATAATGGTACGTTGATAGTGGTACGTTGATAATGGTACGTTGATAATGGTACGTTGATAGTGGTACGTTGATAATGGTACGTTGATAGTGGTACGTTGATAATGGTACGTTGATAATGGTACGTTGATAATGGTACGTTGATAATGGTACGTTGATAGTAGTACGTTGATAATGGTACGTTGATAATGGTACGTTGATAATGGTACGTTGATAGTGGTACGTTGATAGTGGTACGTTGATAATGGTACGTTGATAGTGGTACGTTGATAATGGTACGTTGATAGTGGTACGTTGATAATGGTACGTTGATAATGGTACGTTGATAATGGTACGTTGATAGTGGTACGTTGATAATGGTACGTTGATAATGGTACGTTGATAGTGGTACGTTGATAATGGTACGTTGATAGTGGTACGTTGATAATGGTACGTTGATAGTGGTACGTTGATAATGGTACGTTGATAATGGTACGTTGATAATGGTACGTTGATAGTGGTACGTTGATAATGGTACGTTGCTAGTGGTACGTTGATAATGGTACGTTGATAGTGGTACGTTGATAATAGTACGTTGATAATGGTACGTTGATAATGGTACGTTGATAGTGGTACGTTGATAATGGTACGTTGATAATGGTACGTTGATAATGGTACGTTGATAGTGGTACGTTGATAATGGTACGTTGATAATGGTACGCATTACTGACGGCACCCTCGGTCATCGAATTACCGCCTCCATTTTATATGGAAATGACGCACCGATGATGTTGGCACAATTGAGACTTCGAGTTACAACATTCACTAAATATGATAATGCGGGGAGTGGAGGCAAAGACTACAGAAAAGGATGAATGCGTAATGGCTTAATAGGAAACGTAATGCATCTCGGAAGTAATACCACTAAGTGCAAGTCCTGTTATTTACTTGCACAAGGAAGATGAATCGGGGAGTTATTGACTTCTGACCTGGTTCAAAGGGAGATGAATTACAGTTGGATTACACCCGCCATCGCCCACATCCACCTTCTGCCCCTGTTCCCTTTGTTTGGGAGTGTGTTCATCCATTTACAAAACTTACACACAACACACGCACACACACACTTACCACACCATGCACACACACGCGCGCGCACACACACATACACACCAACACACACACGTTCAGTCACTCAGAACGTCACTCACTGGCTCACACAAACAAGAGAGAGGGAGAGAGAGAGAGATGTACACATAAATATCCTACCCTAAAATAATCGACCTTGAACTATTATCAATTCATGAGATATCTAGAAAATGCAGAAACGTCCTAAACACTGCTATACCTTATCATAATAGCATCCGAACATTCCAAACGTGCACAAACATGTAATGTAACGGTAATGTTAAATCTAACTTTAAAAATGAAAACAATACATAAAGTATTAGCTATGCCAACAAGACGCAACAACAGGCCTCACGCGTTAGCAACAAACCTAGCTAATGGCAACCATATATCATCAGAGCATCTTAAGTAAAAACGGCAGAAAGAAACATTTTTTAAATACTGGTTTAAAAAATGACTTTACAATAAATTAAAAGAACATTTGTAAAAGGAAGCTTTTTTGTCGAACAGGAACCTAGATTCGGAATCGTAAAAACCTCGAAAAAAAGTTTCGTGAACCTCCGCGGACCTTCCAGTTAAGACAGGCCATTAGCCAATAACAAAATATGTAAAAACATCCCTAAACGAATGTTATCGGTGCTATTGCGGTATAGCATTAGTGCATCCTTAATCAGGCACCCAAAAAGTATTAGGGGATAAATAAATAATATTTTAAAAAATTTGACAATTCAAGGTAAGTGTATTATCCCCATAAATTACCGGGACATTTAGTGTGTCGTATGACGATTTAGTTTTTAAGAACAATAATATACGGACAAAAGAAATATAACATGAAGTTCTGCATATATCGCGTTATCATTGAGCAAAAAAAAAATAAAGTTTACTGAACACAGACACATCAAACTACCCGATTCGTAAGCAAGCTTACAGGCAATCAGCAACTTTCCGGATCTTTCTATCTATATCATAATACGCTAAGCCAATGCGAACACACATACATACACACCCACACACACACACACACACACGTACACACACAAATCAGACGCCAAAAAAATGATTGCAAGCGCTAGCCACACAGCATCAGAGCAATGCCAACAGGTTTAGGGGGCTTTCCATTGCCGTCTTTTTGCACCTCTACAATGGGCGGCGGGAGTTCCAATTCCAGAGTCATCTCCTGAAGGTTCTGGCACCAGGGGCGGTTGCACCGCGAGGCGCAATCAAGCGTGCTAGCACCGCAGGGCTCAATTCTTAGACGTGTCACGCTTGATTGCGTCTGCTTGAGCCTTGTCATCTCTGGTGGACAATGGCCGAAGGGATGGATGGCGGTGGGGTTAGGAGCGGGAGGTGGGTAAGGTTTGGGGGTTTAAGAGGGGGGATAGGAAGATGGGATGGAAAGGCACAGAGGCTATAGGAATAGGAAGAGTGAATGTTGGAATGATTTAAGGAGAGCTTGAGATGAAAAGATCAAAAATATATTTTTTTGAAAAGAGGCTGTGAGGGTAGGTTGTGGGTGTATGGACGAGGGATAAATATTTCTAGAGGAGAGGGTGAAGAAACTTTTTAGTGCGCGTGGATGGTCGTGGTAGGAGTAGGGGACCTTTGAAGAGGGGACGGAGAAATATTCCTGGAAGAGGGGAAATGTATTCTTCGAGGTATAAGTGCGGGTGGTGTTGGTGATGGTGGAGAGTTTGTGGAAAGAAATTCACCGTGGAAAGAAATTTAGAGTTTCGTCATTTTCTTTTTCCTGGTTGCCCTGGCATGCTTGGTTTGCTTTATTTTGATAGATTGGTACAGAGAGAAAGAGGGAAGACGAAGAATAATGACAAGAAGAAAACAAAGGATGAGAAGGAGGACGAAATGGTGGGGGAGGGGAGATAGAAAGAAAGAGAGAGAGAGCATTGTGAATTTCTTTGTTAAGTTTCGGGTGGGGGTGGATGGTATTAATAAGTAGAGCTACTTTAGTTACAAATTCGTAAAGAAACTCGGTGTAGGTTTTGTGCAGGGCGAAACAAAAACCACATCAAGAGGTAAAGAAAACAACAATACAAAGCTATTTTCCAATGTGCATTTGAGTTTGTTTGGGTCATATTCCGGTTTCTTTGCGAGAGATATGAAAGAAGATAGCAATAAATGTTGAGAGAGAGTGTGTGAGTGAGTGAGCTAGAGAGTTGTCGTTGTTGTTGCATCAAGGTTTATTCATCAGATTAACATAAGTTGTACTGAGCTAGAGAGAGAAATACAACGAATGCATGAAAAAGGGAAATAATAGAGAAATGATGAATGACAACGAGCAAGGAATAAAACTACAAAGAAAGCAAGTATTGACAACAGAACACAAGAATGCAAGAAATAACGACAGGAAAGAAAACAAACAAAAAAACAAATAAAGAAATATTAAAGGAGAGAAGCGAGCAGAAAGTTGCCCACGGGGAAGATGCAACGAGGCAGAAAACTCGTTTCTCTGCGCCTCCGGTCTCTTAAAGCTCACGACACGCTTGCCCGGATGTTGTGCATAGAGTTCTCTTCTCGGAAATGACGTCAGGCCAATGGGAGGGCAGTCTTCCCCAAGATACAGCGTTGAGCGGGTCACCCTCATGTCTGTACATTGCGTTAAACGCGTACATCTTGGTTATTATTATTTATCGTTTACGTGGACCTTTCCCTTGGGTTAGATTTTCAAACCGCCGCTATACATGTTGTGTCCGGTTTACTGTCAGGTTGATTTTATAGACATGCATGTATGGAAATCCAGCTATTCCGGATATGCACTTGCGGGCATTCATGCATCACCGTGTACACAAGAAGGGAGGAGGTGGTCAGTGGTCTGTACTTATGGTCCAAGGGGAGCGTCTTGAGTAGCTTGGGGTTTTTGGAGTTTGGTGGATCTCTGTGGAAATCCGCGTCTTGACCCAATATTTCTAGCTGGTAAGCAAAACAAAGGGGTAAAAATAAATGGAGAAAAAAAGCTCTTTTCCGTGTTCCGCACGCGTTGCATGCTAAATATACTTAATGCAGTGACGTGTGTTTGCGTGCGACCATACGTGCATGAGAGAGAGAGAGAGAGAGAGAGAGAGAGAGAGAGAGAGAGTTTAATAGGATAAAGGTTTTAGGCCCGACAGCCTAACCTTACACCACCTCTCCCTCAATTGAAAGTTCACACTACTACTACTACTACTACTACTACTACTACTGCTACTGCTGCTGCTGCTACTACTACTACCACCACCACTACTACTACCACCACTACTACTACCACCACTACTACTACCACCACTACTACTACTACTACTACTAATAATAATAATAGTAATACTAATGCTACACGAGCCTTATTCCTAAATCATACTCAAAGAGCAGCGATCTGTAATCAACATGCACGCTCACATGTTACACACTCTCATAGGAGATATAGCCACAAATGACACACACACTTCAATACATCAACTCAAACACGTGGTGTAAAGACAAGTCACTATCACAAGATGAACAAGAACTGGAATTTTATTTTTGGAATTGTATCGAGACTGCGTCCGATACCGTTACTAAAGGGAGAGAGGAAGTCGGATACCGGAGGAAACCCTCGGCGTCCTCAGAGTCCCCTAGCTCGCTACCAACTGAGCAAGCCAGGCGTGCACTGTATATGTAATAATGACCAATAGGCACAAGATAACATTACAATACAACATTATATCTTCTATCAAGACGTACTCTAACAGGAATAGTCTAAGAGAAAGAAGTAGAGTGAAGAGAGAGAGAGAGAGACAGAGAGAGACAGAGACAGAGACAGAGACAGACAGACAGACAGAGGTGGGTAGTTGGTGGGGGAGGGCGGGGAGGGGGAAGATGACGTGGATATGCTTCTGACAAAACTCGTAAACTTGTCGGTTACAAAAAGAAAAGTTCATGATAAATTCAAAACTAGCCAGCTGTGCAGCATTCCTGGGCTTGGCCAAAGGAGATTGGAAGGGAACGCTGAAATAAGTTTTACCAAAAAAAACCAACACTACATTATTTTAGTGAACTGCGGTCCGTAGTGGGTGTGAGGCGAGGATGAAGAGGAGTAGATATAGGAGCGGGAGGAGCGGAAGAGGATGAAAGGAGAAGGTGGGGTGGGGGGCGAAGAGAGGGGGTTTAGTTAAAAATCAGTTCAAGAAGGAGTGATGATTAATTCAGGATTTGTAAAGCGTATTCAACGAACTGACCAATAGTGTTACCAGGAAAGGGGTGGGAAGTGGGGGTGGGGGGGTGATAAGGTGATGGAGTAGAAAGAAGAGGAGGTAGTAGTTGTAGCAGCAGCAATAGTAATAATAATAACAGTTGTGATAGAAGGAGAAAATAGAGGAAGTAAAATAAATGGAAAAAAGATGGGAGAATATATAAATAAATCTACGAATCAATAAATAAACTAAGGAAGTGAACTGAATTACGAAGTAATAACAATTTTGAGGAGGAGAAGACAACAGAAAAGCAGAATAGTATTGATGAGAGTCGCCTAATGTTGATGGTGGGCCAAAGATAGCAGTAGTACCCAGTACAAGCCTACCGTCAAATATTTTCTCCTCGTAACCAGAGGTGAGGAAAAAAAAGGGGGGATATAATTCCGGTCATCTTGAACATGGCATTGTGGGAAAACAAGAGGAACGTCACAACATCCGGGTAAGGGAGGCAAAGTGACGCGAGAATGGGAGTGGAGACGAAAAAAAGGATGAAACTATTCTCTCCCTTGAATAACCCCGTAGGTCACAACTTCCGGTGAATGGAGATAACTCCAGCGAGAAAGGGGGAAAAAATATGAAAATTTCATTCTCTCTCCCTTTGAATCACCCTACCGCTGCCGAGGGGGTAATGCGTTTTCTCGCTAAATAAGTAAGAACTGCGATCCCCTGACTTGCTAGGGGAAAGGACAATGTTTGTGTGTCTCGGATTCTTCTTAATTGTGCAGTCTGCTGTAATGGGCTTGTCTAGAACCGCCGTTTTCTTTCCCCGTGCCTCAACCCCATCATTTTGCGGATTCAGTCCTCCCCTTCCCCAACTTCCCGAAGCACACATGTACGGGACCTCAAGACCTTAGTCCCCAACCACAGCCTTTTAAAAAATATATATATATATCTGTGGAACCAAATTCTTCTCAGCTGGTTTTTATTTTCGACTGGGATAGGTCCCATTATTTTTAGTCCTGCTAGTGCTGAAAACCTTCCTGCAGAGAAAGTCAGTTGCATCGTCTTGTGTGGGTGTTGCTGATTTGAAAGGAACTGCAAAGACAGCTTCATTGGCATTGTGAATCTGTTATTTTTATCTGCAAAGTCTGCCCGACCTGTGGCCTCTTTCACGGGACAAGCTCATACAGCGTAGGGGAGACTGGCCGAGGACCTCTCCCAACCAAGAGACAAAAGTAGGCCTCGGCCAGTAGCAGCTATACAAGCTGTCTAGACTCTTCGCAGTCTCCGTCCTCTGAGGGTGGTTGTGTTGCTGTTGTTGTTGTGGTTGGTGGTGGTGGTGGGGGCAGTGTGTGTAGTCATTCTTGGCAACTTTTGGAGTTCACACAATTGCCGAAACGCAAACCGAGAATGAAACATTGCGAAGAAATGTTAGACAGTAGACTAGAAAATATAATATGCAACATCAACATTTGGCGCAATATGATACAAAGCTGGACCGGAAAAAAGAGCCTTTTAATTGCATAAATATTTACATTAGTTTGTACTATTCACAAATACAGCTACTAATACAATAGTAACTATGGAACGGAATTAGGTAGCGACAACTGTAATTTTATTTTAGTTTAGTTATATTCTTTTTTATTGTTGTTTTATATCTGTGAAATGTTGAATTATTCATATTTATGTGGAAGAAATGTTTGTGATTGATAATATTTCTCCCCTGTGTGTTTGTGTGTTTGTATTTGTGTTTGTGTGTGTGTGTGTGTGTTGTGTGCGTGGACTGGGAGAAATCTGTGTTCTGTTATTGCTGCAACCAAACCTTTTCGGTTTTAGTAAAGCACTCGTATCCATTGTTGGTTTTGTTATTGGAGGGAATAGGGGACGGGGTAGGGGGGAAGGGGGCAAGAATAGGAAAATTACAATTCCCTTTTTGAAAACAGCAACAACAACAAAAACAACAACAACAAAACCCCATCTATACTTTCACTGCTCCCTCAATGTACCGCTGCCGAGAAAGTTCCGTCGAGAAAGAAACTTGCATCATTTATTGGTGCTGTAAGCATGATGCTGATAACGCGCCATTTAAAATTAAAAACACTCACCTAAAAACTAGAAATGCTACCCAGAACATTTCGTAGAGAAAGAGAAAGTAACTTGCATTGTTTATCTGTTCAGAGCGGATTTTGTTGAAAACGAGAAAAATCAATGAAAACACCCATCTTATAACCAGGGGCAGTGGAAGAGAGAGAAGAGTGGTCGTTCATTTGATTCTCTTGAAATCGGACACGTTTTACATTTGTCATTTAATTACATTTTGTGTACGTCACAGATGTTTCCCTATTTTTTACTCCAATTTCATGTCTTTTTACAACAGCGTCATGTTGTTTTTTTCACGTCTTCTTACTCCCAAGTTCATGTGTTTTTACATACATTACTTTTTTTGCCTCCCTTTTTAGCATGCCAGTATCTTTTCCGACTTGACCGTACTCAGTAATTCCTCTTTACGTTTGTATGCAATAAACCCTAGTCTCTCTAGGGTTGAGTCCCCCTACTTGCCATTTCCGTTTGCTCAAATGAGAAAACTTCTTTATGGACATTGAAATTCCACATTTTTGTAAGGGATAGTACGTACACGAAGAGATGAGCTTCTGTAAGTACGAAAGAAACTACACACTACCGTTGCAGCATCCACGTTTTGCAGTATGTGGTATATTCGATCTTGGCAATAAGAAGTCTGAGAACAATTTTACAAGAATCGTTTTCAGACTGCCACACTCCGATGGTTCTTCTGCCCTTCCCATGTGTTTTAATAGAATGTGTGTGGGGGGGAGGAGGAGGCGGAGGGGGTAGGGAGGAGGGTGAGGGAAGAGGTGGGTGGGTATGGGTGTGTCAGTGCGCGGTATATTTTGCTTAGTGTTTAGTGGAACCATAATAGTCCTTTCTTACTGTAGTCTGAGTTTGCTGCGTCGTTTGTTTCTTTGTTTGTTTTTGTACTATGGAAGTTTTCTGGAGGCATTTTACAAACACAAAAAAGTTGTATGACGTTTTTGTAAAACTCTACAAGCTTTTACAGTATAATTTGACTGTTAGATTGGTCGTTTTACGCACTGAAGAATTTACTTTTTGGGGGGTTGTGTTTTGCTAACTTTTTGATAAACTGTACTGTACTCTACGTTAGCAGTGTCATGTTTGGCACTCTAGAGGCATTCTGGATGCATTTTACCGAAACGTTGTGCAACTTTGTTTTTGAAACTCCGCAAGTTTTGGCAGTGCATTTGAGTGTAAGATTAATGTAGTTGGATACGCTGTAGATTTGTTTTCTGTGTGGTCTATAGACTGTTAGGAATTTTCCAGTGCATTTGGCAACATACATGTTTTGGTATTTGTTCAGTGCAGCTGGGAAAAATCGTATTTCAGCTTTTGCTACTCAGGTGTAAATATTGGATTAAAGGACCCCAACTCGAAGGCTTTCTTTACTTTTGTCGAAAAGGGTTGACCCTAAAATTGGCATTGTTATTACATTAAGTTGATAAAGAGGGCTTTCGTTGCTCAATCCAACCGCTACAGCTGAATTTTCCATTTCTGTTCTGACAGAGAGTGATTTTTCCTTGTTTAACGGTACGCCAATACCATAGCCGTGTCCCGTTTTGATCCTTTATCTGAATGAACCGCGGGCTTCAAGAGTTCATCTTTGGTGTGTGGGGTAAGGGAGGGTCTGTTTTATCAACCTACAAGGAAAACCATACCCAGTCATTTTTTAATGGGTTATGCCTCTTACCGGCTTTGGTAGATGCTATTTTTAGCTCAAATGGTGGCTAGCGGTTGTTATGAATAAGCAGAAACGCGAGGGAAATGTATTTATTAAAAAAGACTTTCGAATTATTTATTTTTGATTGTACGCTTTGTTTCAAAGGGTAAAACGGATCTGTCGACGGGGCGTAGTCGAAGTAGGATTCTTTAAAGAAAAACTGAGCGTTACACGTTTAGTTTAATATAACTGTCTATACATTGCGGTTCAGCTCCCGTTTTAAGTATGCTATATTCACCTCACACTTTTGTATGTTCTGAAACAAATCGACTATCCTATCCTATCCTATCCTATCCTATCCTATCCTATCTCGTAACTCGAAAGTCGTTGGGGCACCACAGATGACCGTTTAACCAGCCTACTTCATCTATCTCTGTCATCAGCAACCCTCATGGCTTCGCTCAGTGTCAAGCCAGTCCATTCCCGAATGTTGTCCTCTCACCTCTTTTTCTGTCTTCCTTTTCATCTGCTTTCTTGCACTATGCCTTGCAAGATGGTCTTTACAAGGCTTGATGCTCTGGTGACGTGGCCATTGGATCAGAGTTTCCGTTACTTCCCCACTGTGAGCATGTCATCGTGTTTTCCAATGGCTTGTGTGATGATCTGTAAGACTTCGTCGTTGGTGACTTCCGGAGTATATGAAATGCTCAGAAATTTTCTGTAGCACCTCATCTCCATGCTTTGTATTCTTCGTTGTAGATCTGCTGTGAGGGTCCGTGTTTGGCAAGTGTATAGGAAGACGGAGATGACAAGGTAGCGTAATGTAGACGGGTGGTCCTGTCTTTCAAATGCACTATATGCATGGCCAAACAAACTTACAACAGTAATTCATCCATAAACGTGGAACACGCGTTTTTAGACACAGTAATTGAGGCATGATTGATCTTCATTCACTATAATTTGTTGTAATATATTGGTTTTTGTGTTCTGTTTTAATCCAGTTAATGCAATCAGGTTCTCAAAAAAAGATAATTGCTATGTAAACGTACATATGCAGTTCCTATACTCAGCACAGCACCAAAGACGAAGTCCGACAGACCATCACACAAGGCAGTGGACAACACAATGGCTTGCTCACAGTGATGAAGAAACTGAAACTCCGATGGTATGACCACACCACCAGAGCATCAGGCCGTGCAAAGACCATCTTGCAAGGCACAGTGCAAAGAGGTAGAAGAAGAGGGAGACAGAAAAAGAGGTGGGGAGACAACATTCGAGAATGGACTGGCTTAACACTGAGTGAAGCCATGACGACTGCTGACAGCAGAGAAAGATGGAGTACGCTGGCTAAACGATCGTATGCGGCGCCCCAACGACATTCGAGTTACGGGATAAGATAGGATAGGATATGGTAGAAATGGGGCCTAATAACTCAGGGATATTTTCCTGTCAAAGGTGACAGTATCACACTGCCATGTTTGTAGTTTGACGGACAAAACCATCTTTGGGTACGTAACGTTTTTATCAGTTCCTTTTTCGTGCATGATCCGGTCCTGATTTGGCTCCGAAGAGTCCGCTGGACCTAAAGCAACAATAAATTCGTGCATGATCATCCAGTGTTTGGAAACGCTAACTTTTCTACAGCTGTAAAAAACATTGTACATCAGCAAGGTTTGGAATGATGCACACCGATTTTTTTTAGCGTTAGATTTTTTTTCTTCTGGGCTTCCTCGTTCAGAATACCAAAATGATTTTGTATTTGTAATGATAATATTCGTGAAACAGCTTACTTTCGAATGATGCACAGTGATTTCTCAAAGTACAAATAAACGTTTCTTGCCTTCTTTTTATTTAGGTGTTTCTTTTGACCGTATCTGGTGTATCCCAAAAAAGATTTGCATCATCAGCAACTTTCCCAGTCACGAATAATGATGCAAACAGATCTTCCGGCGGGATATCAATCATCCTAGGTTTTCACTTTGCCCCTTTTTTCTTGGGTGGGATCACGAAGACTGGACATGTCATTGATCACTGCAATAATGTAGAACAAAAAGAAGATTGGAAGGGGGGCGGGAAGAAACACCGGAAACATGAACAACTTTTCTAATCGCGAATAATGATGCAAAAGGATTTTTTAGCGGGATGTAGATTCTCCTTGGCTTATTCATTTTTCACTTGGGTCACTGTACTAATGATGCGAACTTATTTTTTCTGCGGGACATAAAATCTCCGGGGTGTCTTCTTGTCCCTTTCTCTTGGGATTTTAGTGTAAATAAAGACGTCAACGACTTTTCGTGTAACTTACGACTAATGATGCAAGCAGATTTATCAGCAGGATATGAAATTGTCCAAGGTTTCTCCTTCCCTTTTATTTCGTGGGTCGTAGGACGGAGACGAGATCACTGACCGTTGATCACTGCAACAACGGGAAAAGAAGAAAGGAGCAGAAATAAAAAGATGCCCATCCGCAAACCTAACTATCATTAATGATGCAAACGGGTTTCTCATCGGGAAATATATTCACCGGGATTTCTTCTTATCGCTAGTTTGAGGGCCGGATCAGGTTTTGGAAAGAAGTAATGAAAACAAAGTATTGCCGGGCATTTGTCTGGAAATACAAAAGAATAAATAAAGAAATAAAAAATGCGAGCAAGCAACTTTTGTAATATCGACTAATAATGCATACGGATTTTTCAGCGGGACATAAAATCTCTGGGGTTTCCTTCTTGTACGCCCTTTTCTCAAGGGCTGTATCAGGTGGCTCGGTTGATGGTACGTACCAATTGGGTAGAGATTGCATTAGGTGACCTTCACTTTCAATTATCGCTGCTGTCCGCGGTCCAGGATTGTCTTTCTATTTGGATATTTGTCTGTCTATCTGCTTGGCGGAACGCTTATTCATCCTGTTGGTTCAGTTCTTCTTGTCAGTCCGTCCCAGTGTTTAAGGGGTCGATTCTCCTCCGTAGCTCCGTGGTAGAGCGTAAATTCGCCTAGCACACTGATGACCCAGGTTGGAGTCTCGTGGTGGAGGGCAAGGTAAATGTAGCCATTTTTCACTGTCCACCTTAGCAGTATGATTGCTCTGGTGGTTCAGTGTTGATTCAGGTCCCTACCCCTTCATTCCCTGGGATGAGTATTCCCAATCAGCCATTATCGCCAATGGCGGGTGCTGAGGGTAAATTCCATGTCCATTCTGTGAGGGTATAGCACAATATTTCACTGGTCGATTTACTCGCCTGGCATGGCGGAGAACATGGGTCCTCCTCTCGATGGTGTTTGGAGGAGACTTTATGTAATGACTCTTTGTTCGATGTTTCACCTCCCCACTGTCGCCGAAGGGGAACCTTAGAGCGCCAGGTGATTTCAGTCAAAAAGAAGCAGAAGACAAGCTGAAGATAAACCTGCATTCATTTAAGTTGTTCAGAGTAGCTCAGTTAGGCTGGACATTGGACAGCAAACAAACGTGCTACTTCAAGTTTGACGCCTTGCGGGCTTGGAGTTAAGACTTCATCCTGGTTTGTGTCCATCGCCGAGAGGAAATGTTTGACCTGGTCAATGCAGGTATTTAAGACCACTTTTATGTTTTGGACTGTTGTTGCTGATTGATGAGTTGTCTACCCGTACCCGTGTACGTCCCATCATTCGAGCAACTGTCAAAAGCGTTCGTCTGCCTGTCCGTGGGTGAATTTGTGGTGTTGGAGTCTACTACCGCTACTACTACAACTACTACTACTACTACTACTACTACTACTACTACTACTCTACTACTACTACTACTCTACTACTACTACTACTACTACTACTACTACTACTACTACTACTACTACTACTACTAATCTACTACTAAAAAAAATAATAATAATAATAATGGACGCGCTTTTCCCCAGGTCACAACCACTCTCAGAGCGCGGCGATCTTTACCAACATATCGTTCACATGTTTTACCCATTCTGACACACACAGCAAACACACATCTATCACTCTAACATGTGGTGTAAAGGCAGGTAGATCTGTATTAGAGGACGGAAAGGAAATAGAATTTTAATTTTTTGAAAATTTTGTAGATTGACTGCATCTAATTCCACTATGAAGAAAGGGAGAAATCGGCGTACCCGGAGAAAACCCTCTGTATACTTCAGTTGTTTTTTAAGTCTGATAATAGAGAGTAGAGAAGAGAGAGAGAGAGGGGAGAGAGAGAGAGAGAGAGAGAGAGAGAGAGAGAGAGAGAGAGAGAGAGGTCGAAACCTTTAAAAGGATAATAACACTTGGTCCTGTCTTACAGGTAGTCCTTAATAGGAAGCTAAAAATAATTTACAGAACATTAATTTTAAACTAACATATTTCTTGACTATGGTAATAAAGAACTAAGAATATTAATACACCTAAATACATATACTTCTTCCTTCCTTCCATCTCCAATACCCCTTCTCCCCCATCCCTCCGCACACACACACACACACACACACACACACACACACACATATATATATAAATATATATCTTGTGGCCGTAGGGGAGCGTAATGTTGGAGATCACACTCATTTTGGGCAAGCGTAATGAGGGTGATGCCCATCTCTTTCCCTCGCTATATATAAAGAAAATGTTTTAAATATTAGGAGCAAAGGGAAAATAAACATGTATGGAGTCTAGTTTTAAATGATGTTAATGATTTACTTTCCTTTACCTCTTGTGGTAAAGAATTCCACACGCTTGGACCAGAATACGATAGAGATGTTTCAGAAATGTCCAAGCGTGGTTGTGGAAATGTTATATTTTGTCTGAAAGATGAATAACGAGATGATAATTTGATTTTTAGAAAGTGCTTTTAAATAAGCAGGAGCCCGATTGTTCAGTATTTAGTAAATTAAAACGGTTTTTAGACACTTTATTGTCCCTTTTTTATCGGAAAATTCTGGGCTGCCTTCTGTGGCGCGCCCAAATCTAACCTACATAATATTAGTTGTGTTTTAAAAATGTAGCTGGGAGAGCAAACCGGAGTACCCGGAGAAATCCCCAGACGTTACCCGAGTCGAAAGTAAATAATATTCGGAGAAGTGTAACGCCCAGATGCTGGATCGATCCCACCCCTGTCAGGCGCCATTATGTTCTAGCCCATGATTGATGCATGCAAGGACATTTGTATTTCTTGTTCATGTATTTATTATATGTAAAGTTGTGCGCCTACGCCAAGGGCAATTGGTCACATTTGCGTATGCAATGTCAAAGTTGGACATTAAAAAAAATGTGTTGGATTATACTGTATTGTATTGTTTGGTATTGTATTGTGCTGAATTGTATTGTATTGCATTGTATTGTAGGATGAAGCATTTAGCGAAATTCCTGTATTGAAAACAATATGTTTTAGTCTGCTGCTGCGTTTATATGTCCATTATTTCTTCCTTGATCCCTTCTAGCTAGTTTGGGCTGTTGTTTTGTAACCCGTGGTTGTTTCAATGTGTCCAGTGTGGATGTTAGTAGGGTTGTCAGTGCGTCTGCCTATTTGTTTCCATGTCTGTATTTGTTATCTGGTTGTTGTTACTGATTGATAGTCTTGTATGTCCGACTGTTTGAGTGTCTTGTGAGACTGTTTGAGTGTCTTGTGTGTCTGACTGTTTGAGTGTCTTGTCTGTCTGACTGTGTAAGTGTCTTGTCTGTCTGACTGTTTGGATGCACTCAATTTGGTTATCAACGCGTCTGTGGGTTTGCCCGTGCTAATTCGGTGGTGTGCGTGATAAGCATTTATCGTCGTGTCAAGTGTTTGTATGTCATCATTTACAGAATTGTCGTAGTATCATTCACTGACGTTTGTTGAAGTCGGCGCCGACCTGGCGTTATTTATTCGAATTGCCAATTTCTACTCTGTGCCGTCCTTTTCTTTTGTCCTTTCTTTCTTTCGATTTCTTTCTTTCTTCCTTTCTTTTTTTCTTTCTTTCTTTCTTTCTTTCTTTCTTTCTTTCTTTCTTTTTTTCTTTCTTCCTTTCTTTCTGTCTTCTTGTTCTTGTTCTCTTCTTCTTCTTCCTCGGTCAAAATGTGCGGGATTTTGATTCTAAATTACTCTCTCTCTCTCTCTCTCTCTCTCTCTCTCTCTCTCTCTCTCTCTCTCTCTCTCTCTCTCTCTCTCTCTAGCTCTCTTCCCGTCTTACACATTTCCACCCATGCACACTCGGAAAGCGATTTTAACTGCATATAATATATACAATATAAATTACGTTAATTCCAATGATGATGTTGACACTGCTGAGAATGACGATGAGTTAGAGGAGAAATGTATGGATAATGATGATGATGATGATGATGATGATGATGATGATGATGATGATGATGATGATGATGATGATGATGATGAGGGTCAATGGAGGAGGAGGAGAATGAGATAGAGAGAGAGAGAGCGAGAGAGAGACATTCAAGACTCAAATGTTAAATGTACTTTCTGGCCACTGACCCCTAGCACAGGGTTGGAGGGGTAGACAATGGGTGGGTGGAAATCAAGTTATAAAAATAACTATGTGAAAAATAAAGAAAAGACCAAACAGCAACAATGATAGTATTTAAAATAGCATGACCTTAACAGCAGCAAAGAGAAGAAGAAGAGGATGAGGAGGAAGAAAAAGAAGAAGGAGACAGAGAGAAAAAGTGAGGGGGATGGGGGGAGAAGGAAATATGCTATTCCGCAAAGTATTCCAATGAAAAAGAATCGGAGACAGACAGAGACAGAGAGCAACACGAGTTCTGCATCTCGAATTCCCTACAACATTAAAGTAAGAGAGGTAACTCCGCTCTCTCACCCAGCCTCTTAGGAGTACAGGAACGACAACTCTTGGCGGGGAGGGCTCTTATAACCTCCCTTTGTTCGGGGCAGTGAGTAAGGCAATAAGAGCAGGGAGGTAGTAAAAGAAAGTTTATGGGGCAAGAACACACACACACACCAATACACACACAAACACGCATGCACACACACGCATAAATAAAGTACTTTTTATTATTTTTTTTATTTGAGCGGTTCTTCGAGCTGCTTTAAGGTAGGCGCCGAGAACAGGAGCCATAGCTGCTTGATGCGCACGCTGCCTCATGCCTCGGACAACTAACTGAACTATTATGAACCGCCGCTTGAGTGTTTTCTGTATCTTGCACTCATGACCCGACGATAGGACAGGGAAATCCGTGCATGCGTGCGATGGAGCGCATGCTTGCACAGACTAGACCTTGGTTTATACTCTCATCCAAAGGAGTAGGTAGGAGTACTTCGCCGCGTGAGTATTGAGGTTATGTTCTGTCCTCACTTGACTGTGATACGAGCCGCTGTCGGCGTATTTGGCTATTTTCTTTCTCTGTCTGCCTGTCTGCTTCTCTGTTTCTCTTTCTCTTTCAAGCTGTCTGTCTCAGGCTCCCTGTCTCTGTCTCAAGCTCTCTGTCTCTATCTCAAACACTGTCTCTCTTTCTCTCGCTCTATCTCTCGCTTTCTCTCTCGCTTTCCCTCTCGCTCTCTGTTTCTATTTCTTTCTCTCTGTCTTTCTCTGTCTGTCTTTCTGTTTTCGTCTCTCTCTTTCTCTCTCCCTCCCTCTCCCTCTCCCTCTCTCTCTCTCTCTCTCTCTCTCTCTCTTTTTCTCTCTCTCTCTCTTTTTTTCTCTCTCTGACCCCAAGCTGTACTAACACTGGCTCTGCTCTGACAGAAGCCCCGGTCACATCGTCACATCTTCAAAGTTTCTGGTATCCTACTTTATCCGGGCGCCTTTGCGCATGCGCCAGGTCGTGCAGGGCTGGCTTTTTCACGATGTTCTAAGGCGTCGTAACCCTAACCCTAACCCCTACCCCTAACCCTAACCCTAACCATAATCCTTACTAAGACTACGATAGCACTGTGCGCATGCGTTGAATTTTGTAACGCGTCGACCAATCAGAATGCTCCCAGTCGCTCCCAGCCCAGTTAAGATACTAGGAACTGTGACGATGTCACACCGGAAAGAATTGACCATGGTGTGAGTGAATGCGCGTGACCATGATGTAATGCCTTGACCATGAGGTAATGCCGTGACGATGATGTAATGCTGTGACCGTGATGAAACGCTATTAGCGTGATGTAATACCAGGATACCCTGATGAAAAACTCGCTCTCGCCTCTTTAGCCTCGGCGGAGGCTCTTAAGACCCCGGCTAGCGGGGTATTAACCTGAAATCTATCCAATCAGCCGCGGCCAATTGATAAATCGAACAGCAAACCAACTCCGACGAAGCAGCGACAACATTAAGAAAACGCTGGCCTCGTAATTGGACCTCGAGAGTCTCGCAGAATAACGAGACGTGGCTTACCAAGACCTTTGGTTTTGTCCCAGGCCAGGCACCATCCCCTGCCTCCTTCCCCTCTTTCGCCGCTGTGTTTTTCTCCTTTCTTTGTTTTGTAGTTGATTTATCTTGTCTTTTGTAAATGTAGTTTTCAGCTTTTTGGTAATTTTTTCTATGGTGTCATCGTTATCCTTCTTCTTTATCTTCATCCTCTTTATCTTGCTGTTGTTGTTGTTGTTGTTGTTGTTGTTGTTGTTGTTGTTGTTCGTCTTCCTCTTCTTCTTCTTCTTCTTCTTCTTCTTCTTCTTCTTCTTCTTCTTCTTCTTCTTCTTCTTCTTCTTCTTCTTCTTATTCTTCTTCTTCTCCTTCTCCTTCTTCTTCTTCCTTTCGTCTGTGAGTGTCGTTCCTTCTGTTAACTCAAGAATTTCTCTCTCTCTCTCTCTTTCTTTCTCTCTCTCTGTCTCTCTCTCTTTCTCCCCCATCCCTTTCTTCCTGAACCATCTTAGAATTTGAAAAGTCATAGTATATGTACTACTAAATGTCTTTTGCTTTCTCTGTGGAACGATCACTTATTAAACTATGATCGTGCACTCCCTAATCCCGCGCCTTTTTCTTTTTTCCCACCATCTCTCACGTCACTCCTCCCACCCATCACCGGTCTCTCCCGCCCACCCACCCACACTCACACCCACCCACACTCACACCCACCCACACTCACACCCATCCACCAACACACAGCCATCTTTGGGTCCTTCGCCATCTTTCCACCTTTCCTCCATATCTTTCCCCTTTTTTTGATTTAGAGCGTTGAAAAAGAAATGCCGTTGAAACGAGCAAGCCCCGATGAATTTTGATGCTGTCAAAACTGTCCCATTGTAATGTCGTTTCGTTGTTGCACAATTTCGGTATTTTTATTTGGTTGTTGCAGAATTTCCAAAGGGCAATAGCTGGAGCTCCGTAATGACTGGAAAGCACACAACGGAGAACGAAGGTAAGACATCTTTTTACCAAAAAAAAAAAATTGTTTCTTTGTTATCTATTGTGTGTGTGTGTGTGCGTGTATGTGGGGAGGAGGGGAGGGAGGATTGCCTTGTGTGTGTGTGTTGTTGTTGTTTTGTTTTTAGCTTACATTAATAGTCCTTTTATCTGGTCTTTTTTAATTTTGTTTGTTCGTTTGTTTGTTTGATTCTTTTAATCTTGCTTTCTTTTTTGATTGTCTTTTTGTCTTTTATTCTTTAATCCTGCATGCTTTATTTTTCTTGGGTATTTTCATGCGATTTGTGTGTGTATATTTCTCTCTCTCTCTCTCTCTCTCTCTCTCTCTCTCTCTCTCTCTCTCTCTCTCTCTCTCTCTCTCTCTCTCTCTCTCTCTCTCTTCGGAGTGGGGGAAGGAGGGAGGAGTGACGGGATTTGGCCCGGCCCTTGTTTATTTTTTGTGTTTGAAATAGTCGTGGGGAATCTGAACGAGCCAAATGTCCCGTCAGTCCCTTTGAAGCACTGAAGAAGCGCTGAACGGATTTTGACCAAACTTCACAGGAACATTAACTAGATTAGTGGCCTGCCTTTCGTGCCATCGATTTGCTCTACCGCAAAGGTCAAGGTCGCTGGAGCCATTTTGGATCTAAACACTTGTTGCTCAATATCTCAAAAACGGCTAACGCGATTTTGTTGAGTTTTGTATACACGAGCACTTGAAATCGTGGGCCATTCCAACATTTTTCAGTTTGTGTGTGTTATTGTTCAAAACACGTTTTTTCGTCTTATCTTAAGTGTTTACTACCGTCATAGGTGTAACTGTCATTTTTACTTTTACGCATACTTTCATTACTGCGAAGCATGTTAGATTATTGGTAGTTGTACTTTCTCCAAGATGAAGGTCCTTGTGCTTCGTCATTGAGCTGTACGTAAAAATTGGTCGATGCGGGTTTGATCATGTTTTGCTTGCAGGTAGTTGAAGGGAATGGCTTTTCAATCCCTCTTTTCCTTTTGCTTCCATAGGATAACGTCCAGTCACAACACCTGCTAAAAAAAAGAACACTTTTGAAAATGCTTGACAGTTATATGTGCAAGTGTCTGGAAATACATTTCAATAGCTTGCCATCTCGTTTTTTTTTGTTTGTTTCTTTCTGTTGTTTCTCTGGCTTGATTTTTGTTCTTCCCGTCTTTCTTTCCTTCTTTCCTTTCCACTGCCTTAATAGTTTGTACCTCTGACTGCTAATCCTTGGCACGTCCCGCTTTCTCCGTCGGCCTTCCTAATGTACAAGGTGTAGCCTTATTTGTCTATACTGTTTTTTTGTTTCCGTCTTTGTTCATCCTCAGGCATTTTCTTTCGGTCTTTCTTTCTTTCTTTCTTTCTTTCTTTCTTTCTTTCTTTCTTTCTTTCTTTCTTCCTGTTTGACAAAAATTGCCTGGGATACATTCTTCTAATTCGGGATTACTTATTTACTTCTTTTTTTTTTCATTTTCTTCTGTTGGAAAATCATTCACATGTCAAAATGTACTTAAAACTTAAAAAAATACGTTAACGTTTAGTCTTATTATTTTCTTCTTATATCCCCTTCTGACTGATTGACAAGCATGGGTGTTCTTCTTCTTCTTCTTCTTCTTCTTCTTCTTCCTCTTTTCCATGGAGCCTTCCCCCTTCCCTATCTCTCTCTTACCCCTCTCTTCTCCCTCTATCCTAACCATCCCTCCTTCCCTCTATTTGAGCGAGGAATAAGCGACATAGCTGTGTGCATTGGCAGTCTGTAGCACACCCTGTCGGCACCAGGTTGCGGTTAGGTACAAGGGTGACAACCCGAACAGCTTTCTGCCCTGGCTGTGTGCAAGGGTGAGGTCCCTTGAGGGTAAGGAACGCGAGAGAGCCACGGATGCACATTACTGGAACTGTGGCTAAGCGTTGGTGAGACCAAACGTCTTCCTTGAGTGTTGTCTTTTGCGATTAAAGTAAGACCCAGTATCATAGTCCCTTAGACCTAGTACAGATAGCTACTGGAAAATGCTTAGGGATGCTTGTCGTTTGGAGACGAAATTTGCGGAAAAGGTCAGAATTTGTAACGATGGGTGTTATACGCGCCTTATTCCTAATATCAGAGCGCGACGATCGGTGACCAGCATACCCGCTCCCATGTTACAGACATTCCTATACATACAAATATATTAATCACTCAAACGTGTGGTGTGAAGGCAAGTGGCAATTAGTAGACTTTGGGCCCACTGCCGTAGCTCAATTGGTAGAGCGTTCGCCTGGCACACCCAGCACACCCAGGTTCGAATCCCGTGTTGGGCGATATAAAATGTGGCCATTTTCACTGTCCATTTTAGCAGTATGATTGCTTTGGTGGTTCAGTGTTGATTCAGGTCCCTACCCCTCTTTCCCTGGGATGGTTATCCCGGTCTGACATATCGCCAATGGTGGGTGTAGACGTTAAACCTCAATGTTCATTCATTCATTAGTAGACGGAAAGGAAATCGAAGTTTAGTTTTTAAGTTTACATAGACTGCGCCCAATACTTTATTTAAAGGAGGGTGGAAACCAGAGTATCCGGCAAAACAAAAACCTCGATGACCTGAAACATTCTCGTAACAAAGTCACGTAAATTGGTCCACTGCGGGAATCGAACCCGCGACCTTCGGCATAGGATGCTGGCGACTAACCCACACTGCGACATCAGGCTAATTACCATTTGCCATTTTATTATACACACAGAAAAGATACAACACTAGGCCCTCGCCCAAAAGAACTTGGGTGGGGGTAATACTTGGAATTGGTTGAGAGGGTGGATAAGGAGAAGTGGGGGAGCTTGGTGGTGGCAATGCATGGTCAGATACGGAAACGAAGTCAGCATAATTATGACCCATCGTTTACGCGGCATGTTAGTTGTGACTCTAATATTGTACATCTTCAGAGAGAAGGGAGGTGGAGAGTTGGTGAGGGGAATAGGACCTATGGTGCAAATGCTAGGTGTATTGGCGTTCCGGAGCAACATCGTCAACGTTCCGGTTGTCTTACTTTAGCCTGGCGCCTTTGCGCATGCGCCAGGTCAAGTCGGGCCGGCTTTTTCATGATGTTCTTAGGCGTCGTAACCCTAACCCTAAACCCTAACTCTAACCCTAACCCTAATCCTTACTACGACTAAGATAGCACTGTGCGCATGCGTCGAATTTTGTAATGCGTCGACCAATCAGAATGCTCCCAGTCGCTCCAAGCCAAAATAAGATACTAGGAACTTTGACGATGTCACACCTGGCACTCTACATCCGTTTAAGACATGAGCCTCAAGGTCGTTTAAAGTCCGTGCAAAGGAAGCCATGCGTTCACAGACTGGACATGGGTTTAGTATACTCTCATCCGAAGGAGTAGTTATTTCCAAGGACTGAGAGTTT